>OX155968.1:5265705-5462530 GCA_944548615.1 Micropterix aruncella
TCGTGCCTCCGTTAAATAATCATTAATTTTGACTAAACATAACCAATTGAGACAAAACATAACCTCAAAATGTACCTAGAAGTACATTTTGAGACACTAAAAACGACTTCTCTAGCTACGCTTTGAATAGCTTTGTTCATTTTTAACACAAAAGAATGCGAATAATGAGAATTAATGACAAAATTAACGCAATTTCATGAACTGAACCAATAGGAAAAAAATCTTCTGCTATAAGGGTAAGTGTAGCCACATAAAAATATATTCACCTCATGTTGAATTAACGTCTACTCTTAACCCCTGGGTGGCCACGCACTCCGATCGGCGTTTTTCGTATTATCCGTATTATATCCGTATTTATTCAATTATCGGCTCTATTTCTCCCTCCACTGCGGTAAAAGCCTGTCATTGTAGCGTGCCATTGAATAAGCCACCGTTATATATTCGTATGCTTGAACACATCTTCTACAAACGAATTTTCGAGGGCTTCGAAAATTTTGTCTGCAATGACTGGCTTCCGAAAGGTTTAATGGCCAGACTGTAGCTTTTCTATCCTCGACATATATTTATTATTTTTTTATTGCAGAGCCAACTCAGGACAGGTCTGATACAGAAGATGAAAGCATCACGAGTAAAAATGTTAGTAAAGTTTTAATTTAGAAAATTTATGAAATTTAATTATCATCGTTGCGGCCTTTTTATAGTCCATTCCTGGACTCTAAAAATCCTATAAAATCTTCCACTCTCGCCGATCCTCATCAAATCTCGTTCTCCATGTCATCCAACATCATTCACTCTGAATAAAGGTGGACGGTCTATCAGCTGTGGTCTCCAGTCGAGCATTTTCCTAGTCCACTGACTAGTCCACATACATTGTCACAATGTGTCCAACTCATCTCCACTTGCAAATTACTTCGCATCCATTCATTGCATTTTCGGTCGAGCAGGCAGATTCCGAGCATGATTCGTTCCATTGGTCTTTGTGCAACGTTAGTCTCCTCGGCTGACTTGTAAACAAAATACAATCGGAGCTGCCATGGAATTCACCGACCGGAATCGGGCCCATCGTAATACTTTTATTACACTTCTGGGGGGGTGAGTGGTGGACTCCAGATTAACGACTGGCTGTGGTAGGTTTAGGATAGCTGTCTTGCCACATGTGAGCGATTACCTTACCATCCATCTCCTTTCGAAGCCATATAATTTGAGATGCGGAAATCGCGGTGTTAGGTAATTTTTCTAGGAAGCTGTTAATTATTTTCCTGAAGAGACCAAGATCTTTAAAGATGTGAAACAGGGATTTGACTGCAGGCCACGAGCGCCATCTTCTACCACGTGAAGTTGAACAGTGAAGACATTCTGGGTGATGGCATTTGTGACATTTAAGTCATGATCTTCGATCCGCAAGTATAGACAGGCAAGACACATTGCTTGAACTCTTTGGTCTTCCGTTTTATTAGGAGTTCTTTACGCATTATGTTTTTATTGCCGCCAAAATTGCATAAAAAAGGGGGAAATCATCAGTCAGTTTATTGAACAAACAGTACAATGATTACTTGCCCCTTACCATTGACGCAATGCATTCTCTGCAGAATTTAAGCGTTATTCTGCCGTTGTCCAGGGTATACCGATAGTCTACCCTAGACAGTCTACCCTGGGCAGACTGACAGTCTACCTAGACAGTATAACCAGGGCAACGGCGGTTGCAACATCGCCAAAATATCGCATGCTACAAACTTCACGCGGTAAATTCATTTTTATCCTATTTATTAAAAAATAATATTAATTATATTTCAGACATTAACGGTGTGCGCGGTGATTCATGACCCTCCCATACAATATTCTGACTGTGAAACTGGAAACCGACCAAGCGACAGAGCAGTGAAGCGATTGACGTTCCGGGATTCTGCCGAACTAGAAATCGACAGAGAAATCTCTGATGACAATGACCTGCCAACAGGCGACAATCAGGTACATACTAGGAGTACAAAAATGCGTATAGAATGTCCGTATAGAATATAACATTTTTTATGCATACTTCTAACGAGAAGATCGGGTGGTAAATTAACTTTCTTACGATGTTTTGTAATGAATTTGTCAAATTAAGAAAAATATCAATAAACATAAGGAAAATTCGGCAATCCAACGAAAAGATTAACAGTTCATAAGGGGTTGCCAACAGCAGATTTTAAAATGTAGTCTGTGCCATGATTGCCTGGTCCGTCGATAGTAACTATATTCGTTATGGTAGAGGTGCCTCACACATTTCTTCTGGATCTTTTCCAACTGTGTCATGCTACGAGAATTGTCTCCGGCTGCCTCAAACCTACTCCCGTCAAAAAGCTTTTTTCGCTCATCGGCATCGCTCCCCCTGCAATAACGTCGGGATGTCTCGGCTGATTTAGAACGCCTGAAGGTGGTAGACGACCCAAGACATTCACTGCATAGGCAATAACCACACCACAATGGCCTAAAATCGCGAAAGTCATTCTTGAGCCGCACACAACCGCTCCAATCTTTGAACCACATCACTCAATGGAGGGCTTAACTTGGCGAGGCTCTTAAACGCTGGAAGGCTAATACCACCGATCGGTGGTTTTTCCGTTGCAACAACTCACAGGCGGCCGATCTCTGTATTTAAGCAATTATGTCATTATATGCGAAAATAGTCGCCTTTATTGAATAAGACACCATTATACATTAGTATTCGTACAGTAACACCTACTACAAAGAAATTTTCGAGGGTTGAAAACATGCTGTCGTGAGTTTCATTCCCATGGCTCGCTTTCTAAGAGTTAAGGATCAAATAGCTGTGTGCGAAAGACTCATTATCGGGCAATTCGACAGTTTTGCCTGTTAAATTACGTTAACTTTCTCTTGGAATTAGAAATTTTTGTTGATTTAAATGTCACATGGTTCATCATCATGAGGCACTACTTGTGTAATCGATGGCTGAGGTGCAGGGACCGACGTTCGTAAAACACGCATTCTTTCGTTAGCGTACGACACTGAAGCGTACGACACCGCACTGTCGACTGTCGATTAGCACCGAGCGAGTGATGTCACAGCACTAATGTCTGTGGTGGGGACACCAAACGCCGGTCCCCGCACCTTACATTTAGCCACCGCTTACATTTAACTTAGACCCCAATTGTACTTGAAGTGGAGAGAAGCTTGATCCAAGTCCTCTTTTAACCCGACAAATGACAGGCGTCCTTTTGGGGATGCAAGTTTTAATACACTGTGGAGGCGACACGATGGAGGCCGTTTGCGTTTTGTAATTTGTCGCCATTATTATCTTAATTGATTTACGAGATAAGGTTATAATGTTTTATATGTCAAATTTCAATGCGATCATTTTACAGTTCTTCTTTTTATGATCCGTATAGTGGTTTACAAGTTATGGTCGTTTTTAACAAGGTCGTCGACTTTGCGCGCGAAAAGGTCGCGCGCGAATGGGACAGCTGAATTTTTACTCCGCGAGGAGAGGGGTTAAGCTACTAGGGTTTGTTATTCGCAACTTAAAGCATTTTCACAATGCACGGGTTTTGCATAAATTGTATAATTCAATTGTGAGAAGTAGATTGGAAACGAATGCAGTTATATGGAATCACACCAGTTATATCACTATGTTGGAAAAAAATAAAAAATGTTTCTTACGCTTTATATATTTCAAGCAATACGGATATTATCCTTACATTATACCCTACTAGTTTTTTACTAGGCATGGTGGGCTATAACTCTCTTGAATTGCATTGAGAAATGGGCGCCATGGCCTACGTTTTCAAGGTGATCCGGCGCAAAGTTGATAATCCTAGCATGCTAGCGAAGGTTTGTCTTGTAAGTATCGTACATGCCAGTCAACAAATGCATTGAATTCCAGTGAAATGCACTGACGTCAATACAGCCATTTTCCACCTCGTGAGCGCTGAATTCGCACAAATTTTAACTACTTTGTCAAATCAGTTACATTGAACAACAATTTGACATCACAATATGTTGGGTTGCGTCATTTTTCGGCCTTTATAAGGCGGCGAAAATAGCACCAGGGTATCATTTCTCGAATGATCACCCCCCCCCAAGACAGCGGCGGAATTAACCCGGTACTACTCTCAGGAGTTGGGTCAACGGGTCTGACCATTTTGGGTACCCTTTCCTTCCTTCCCCATATCAAGACGAGCAAGCATCAGTCTGAACTCCTATAGATTGGAGCCGTTTCGAGTACGAGATAATCTGAGCACAAACTATAATCCTTATCCATGCACCCTCGTAACTTCAGGCAGATAGCCACCACATTCGCGTCAATCCCTGGCATATTGAAATCAGTTGTATCACCCTTCGTGATTATTTAATTACTGTCATTTGTTTTTATAGAAGCCCAAGCTCCGATTTTCAAGTATTCGTAAATGTTCTCGAAATAGCTTTAGACATGATTGACAAAAATACATCTTCTCTCATTTTAGCTGGAGATTTTAACGTGAACTTCTTGGAAAAATCTGGCTTTAGCGATGCTGTCATTGATTTATGTCAAACCTATAATATGACTAAAATAATAAATTTTGCTACAAGAAATACTCCAGTCAGCAGCACATGTATCGACAATATATTTACTAACTGTGAGGTTTTCGCAGTTAGCTCTATAAGCTGTGGCCTCTCGGATCACGACGGACAACTGATTGATATCAAATGCTATAACAAAAGCAGAGATGTCCGCGAAGTTCATGTTAAAAGAAAAATCACTGACTCTGGGCTTGAGAATTTCCAGGCAGCTTTGAGGACCACTTCTCCCCCCATTATGGATGTAAGCGATCCAAACGAATTTTATGTCATTTTTTTGAAATGGTTTTTATCAGCTCTAGATACGAAAATGCCCCCTAAAAAAAGTTATAGAAATGATAAAAAAACATTCAATGACTGGGCATCGAAAGGAATTAAAGTATCTAGGGCACGGATTTTTGAATTACATGAACTACGAAAAAAAAACACTGACCCAGATTTTGTGAAATATGTACAAAGTTATAAAAAAATCTACAAAAAAGTTGTTTGGAATGCCAAACAACAATATCTTCAATCGTTCAAAGATCGGATAACAAAATCAAAGCTACCTGGGATCTCATTAGCAAAGAGTGTGGCCGCTTTTCATTATCTGACGAAAGTGTTAAACTGAATATAAACGGAAGTATTGTTTCGGATGCTACTGCTGTTGCAGAGCTTTTTAGTGACCACTTCAACAAAATAACAGTAAATGTAAATAGTGCATTTGATACTGTAAAAACGTCTCTTGACCTTTTATTAACTTTCCGTAATAGGAATGATAATAGTTTTAAATTCGCAGAAACGACTCCCCAAGAAATAATAAACGTTAGTAAATTATTAAAAAATAAAAACTCTACCGATTTCTGGTCAATGTCGACAAAAATCCTGAAGAACTCTGTGGCGGTAGTAGCTGAACATTTGAGTACACTTTTTAATATGTGTTTTGACTGTGGAGTATTTCCTTGTAAAATGAAATTGGCAAAAGTGATTCCTGTCTATAAAAAAGGTGCTCGCGAGGACAAAAATAACTATCGTCCAATATCGCTTTTGCCAACTTTTAGTAAAATTTTTGAAAAAATTATTTTACAGCAAATTAGCAATTTCTTCGCTATAAATAAGATCTTAACTCCGAAACAATTCGGGTTCCGCAAGTCGTTGTCCACAATAGATGCGATTGCGGGTCTTATGGAAAAGTTGCTCTCCAGCCTGGATTAGTCGGAAAAAACTCTGGGTTTATTCTGTGATCTATCCAAGGCCTTTGATTGCGTCGATCACACCATCTTGCAATGTAAACTCGAGCATTATGGCGTTCGAGGCAGGGAACTAAATCTAATAGAGTCTTATTTGCAAGGACGAACGCAAGTAACTAAAATACAAAATATTGTTAGTAAACCTCAGTTAATTACGCAAGGAGTGCCACAAGGCTCTATCCTGGGTCCATTTCTTTTCCTTGTGTATATAAATGACATACCAGATTGCGTGATATCAGATAATGACGAAATTACCCTTTATGCAGATGATACTTCTCTAATTTTCAGTGATGCAAACTTAGATACTTTAATCAAGCGAATTGATGCCACGGTGAAACAGCTGGGTACTTGGTTCCACGTAAACCGACTATCCCTTAATGCCTCTAAATCAAATTCAATTCATTTCTCTCTTCGGCCTTCCCGAGATAACGTCATTAGCATCCGCTATGGTGAAAATGACATTGAAAATGTTGACCATGTAAAATTTTTAGGTATCCATTTAGACAGTAAACTCCAATGGTCAACTCATTTGGATGAATTGAGCGGAAAATTAGGTAGTGCCACGTTTGCTATTAAAAAAATTAAAATGTTGTGCGGCTTTGAAGCCGCAAAGTCTGTATACTTTGCATATTTCCATTCCTTACTAAGTTATGGTCTCATGTTTTGGGGAATGGCGGCAAATTCGGTAAGAATCTTTAGACTTCAAAAAAGAGTGATTCGCAATTTATTTACCATATCATCGCTAACATCTTGCAGGCCGTATTTCGTTGAATCTGGTATCATGACAATGTATGCCGCTTATATATACCAGGGTGTTATGTACGCACGAAAAAATATCAACACCACTCCAACAAATTCGGATGTTCATTCGCACAACACGCGAAACAAACAAGACTTGCGTCCTTGCAAAGTGCGACTAAGTAAGGTTAGAAATAGTTTCCTGTATCAGTCCAATATATTTTATAACAAGATTCCATTGTGCGTCAGGGGTCTTGGAGACGTTCAATTTAAGAGCAAGGTCCAGGATATACTTATTAAGAACCCAATGTATTCTGTTAAGGACTTTGAGAGTATTGATTTTCCTAATCTTCTATAATTATTTATATTACAATCTTTTCTTACTTTTGATTTTTTTTTTTTTAATTTTATAAATTTGATTATTTACATTACTATTTACATTACAAGCATTGATTATCAAAGATGGATTATAATATAAAAAAATATATTGACCATTTCTATTGCGACATTGTTATTGATTTGATTTTATATTTTTTATAATCTTAATTTTACTCTTTTATAACCGACTCTTCGTTTTTATACTTTGACTATCTGCAGTATTTAAGCAGTTCCAATTATTTAAAAAAGATCTTAAATCTTTATTTTAAATTGAAATATTAATTGTTTTACAATTAAAAAATAATGGTCGATATTAAAAAAAATATTATACCACATAAGGTATAATACCAGTTACTCAACGTGACTATACCAAGAGTAGGGATTCCTACCAACTGGCTTATTTAAATAAATAAAAAAATAAAAAAAATATTCGGGAAGCGTTAACAAATTGGCAATATAAATTACTATAAATTCCTTCTGATACAATAAATACCTTCTGATATACATTCAATCGACTTTCAATACGGAGATAACCCGCAAGTTGTTCACCTCCAAACCACCTCCTCACATCAAACAACTTGGAGTCTAGTGAGGGGTGGCCCGTAACAGTCTCTTTGTTCAGGATAATTATAATGTCGACAGCTGCGAAAGCTCTGAGGACGACTCCCCACCAACAGGCGACAAAATAAAACAGGTACCGACCGGTCTTAGCCGCTTCTTCTTACTTCGTCGATAAAAACCAAAAAGGCGTACCATGTTAGTATGGGTCCTGGTTATTCGCTATCTGGATTACTGCATTCAATTGCTGGTAGTATGGACTATTTCAGTGTTTTTGAACCCTTTTTTTTTAGAGTGCAACCTTCTTTTTGGTACAAAACAAAATAAAACTCTTACGTGGCCCGCCTTAGGCTGTTTTCTCTTCCACACCTGTAAGTATACAATAAATAGAGGTTTTGTAAAAACTATGGTGAAAGCCACATTAATTTAAACTGCTTTTCACTTTTGAAGCTGTACCTAGCAAAACACAAACCCTGAAGAAGTTTGATCACATATCAAACTTTCGCTGGCAAATAGAGTGGCTACCCATTAGACGATGTCGGGAATTTCACATACTCACCCTACTCTTCCGCGTACTACAGTCAAACTGTCCTACCTATTTGTATAATCTCTTCTCTCCGCTATCATCCCATGGTCTTCCATTGCGCTCTCAGGAAAATCTATTACTGGCTATATTTCAGCATTCATCAACCTTCATGTCTAGGTCTTTCGCAGTGCAAGCGGCCCGTCTCTGGAATTCCGTGCCTTTACCGATAAGACAACTTGAGAACCTGAGCGGGTTTAAAAATTCTCTAAAGAGACATTTACTCAACTTATGAATTCCCCCCTCCCCTCCCGTCTCCTTTGCTTTTTCTTATATTTCACTCCTCCCTTCAATATCAAGTTGGCATAAGTTACTAATCACTGAATTATATTTTATACTATGATGACTTTTTGTAAGTGTATTCATTTATTACTTGTAAATTAATTTGCCCACATAAACCTTCAGTCACAATAACCCTGGCGGTATGGTCGGTAGATATTGCCACTTGGCAATAGGCCCGCCACATTGTATTCTTTTGTGTGTGCAATAAAGCTTTTCAAACAAACAAACATAATAAATATTTTTCTTAAGAAGCTGTAAATGTTTGCATAAAGATTAAAATAGATATTTGACTTCATATTAATATTATCTCATCTGATTTCAGACATCATCAGTACGTGCATCAACCACCACAAAACGCCCTGCTTCTACTACAGCAAATAATGAAAGTGGCATCCCGCAGAAAAAACCACACTCAGATGGTTCTGGTAACGACAGCAAGGGCTCAGTTGAAGACACCCTATGGAAGGGCGATGATATCAGGGAAAGCTCCATCGATGACCCCGCACTGCAGGACTATGACAACGGTGAAAGATCCGTCAACGACACTCTACTGACGGGCAACGAACATATATTCTCGTTGATGTTTCCGGCGTTGTCACCACTTGTCAGTAATCCAAATAATATAAAAATAATCATCGGAAAATTATCGGCACATAAAGATTTGTATAAATATTTACAAAAAAAATAAAAACTTATATAGTTATTTTTTATTTCATTACCTTCCCATTCTATGCTGGAATCAACCAAAATAGTGATTGATAGTCAGTACATTTGGAGGTGTCGACAACAACGAATGAACCCGTCACCCCAGGAAGTTTTAATGATATTGATCGTTCTGTCTCCTGTGAGGTAAGCGTAGAAGACTTTGGGACGAAACAGTCCACTGTCTAGTTACGCCACTCGTCGGTAAGAAGCCAACGCCACCGCGAGACTCCGGGAATGTGCAAACAGCGGGCAGAACTCGCGCCCTTACTACCAATTCTGGACAGATTTCTCCGGCCTCCCGGCTGGTTACGGGTTCGAGGTCGCTTGCGCAGACATCTTCCTAATGGTGATTCAGTATCTACCGAATCTATCGTGGACCACGGCGTCCTTTGCCCCGCTGTTGTCACCCGAGATATGGTAGCCGATCTTTCGTTTCAAGAGTGGTTGCCGTAAGGTAAACAACCACCCCCGCTCTATGGAAGTAAGCAACCACCCCGCCAGTACAAACATATGGTATGTAAACCATATGTTTGGACAGTCATAACAAACATATAGTATGGAATGGTAATCCCATACACATAATTTTCAATAGAAAATGTAGGTACAATATGGCGGCGAGAGATTGCAGCCGGCGAATTTGTTTATTTAGTTGAATGGCATTTCTGCATCGTTTTCCACAAAACTACTAGTTTTATTGGGGATGGAACAAACTATAGTTGTATTTATTTTTATTTAGATTATGATATATTCGTGCAGTGAACTTTTGGTTTGTGGAAATGTTAATTTTCCGATATTTTCTCCGATTTTGGCAAATCTCACAAAAATCTCATTGTTGATTTTTGAGATGTGCCAAGGCGCCATTTTTGTAAGTATAGTAGTAGTGTGGTATTTAATAGTTGTGTAGTATTAAACGTGATTCCCCAACTTAGAGCCCAAAAGTCAACACTCAATCATGTTCGAACAAACACTGAGTAGTGGACTATGTGTAAACAAATACCGCCATCACTGGCTCACTATTTTTTAAAATTTTTTTTTTTATTTGTTGAGTGGGGCTTTTCTAAGGTCTTTATGAGCCTTGTAACACTGCGACCATTGCTGATCTATTGTGCTCGCCACCTACTATAGTTCTGCGCTAAGCCTCGTGTCATTTAAGAACCGCAGCAGGCTTTTGGCGCCAGATTGTTTTACCTCCTCAGGTTGGAGGTAGTGACCACCCAGGTGGTTGTATCTTTTACGCATCAGCGGGCCACACTCGCACATGAGGTGCTGGGGAGTTTCCTCTGCCCCTTGGCAGAACCTGCACATTTTTGTGTCTTTGAGCTTGATGTTGAACATGTGTTTGTTCAGGCCACAATGCCCCGTGAGCGCCCTTACCAGTATGCGTAGATTGTTCCTATTTAGCGATAGGGCCTCACGGGCCGTCTTACGGTCGTAAGGCTTAATAAGCGCTTTGGAATGATTCAACCCTGGCGTGTTGTTCCAGTGGTTGACGGATTGTTCTAAACACATTTGTTTGAGCATTAGGTTTGCAAGGCTTTTTGGTACGCCACAGCAAGGTTCAGGGCCGTATAACGTTCCCTTTGCTCTCGTCCTAGCAAGTTCGCCGGCTTTTTCATTTCCCTCGATTCCTGCATGGCCGGGAACCCATCTTAGTATTACCCTGTTCTTTTCGCCCAGGGAATTCAGTAGTGATATGCAGTTTTGCACTAGCTTTGAATTAATGGTATTCGAGGCTAGTGCCATAAGAGCTGCTTTGCTATCCGAGTGGATATAGATACGGTGGTTGGCGTAGTCCTTTTGGAGGTTGATATCCGCACATTCAATAATGGCGTAAACCTCCGCTTGGAATATGGAGGCGTATTTTCCCAAGTTTACACTTCTTTCGAAGTTTGGTCGCTCTCCATATATACCACAGCCTACGTCAAGTCCCGATTTGGACCCATCAGTATACCATTTAAGGCTACCAGCCTCCCATTGCAGTTGGCTTTTTAGCCAGTCGTCTCTGGGCGGCAGTTCCACTGTAAAAAGTTTTCCAAAGTTTAGGAGTGGGAGCATGGTGTCTGATACCATGTTGAGGGTTGGATTTTCACTGACTGAGTCAAGAACTGATCTTAGTGCTTGTGAGATCCAGTTTACCTTCTCTCGGGCAGATAGCCTGTACATGCTGGCTTTCGCCACCTGTTGCAAATGAATGTGTAGGGGCGGTAAGTTCAGCAGTGCATCTAGAGCTGCTCCAGGAGTGGAGGACATTGCGCCAGTTGTCATGAGGCACGCCGTCCTTTGGATATTGTTTAGTTTGGTAATCACAGTTTTCTGGTTGGCTTTGTTGCACCATACCACCGAGGCGTACGAGATTATCGGCCTCACAATGGCAGTGTATAGCCAGTGGGAGATCTTGGGGTTAAGGCCCCAGTTTTTCCCCGCCAGTCTTCTGCTTATACCCAAAGCACTTTTAGCTTTTTGAATTGTTTTATCTAGGTGGCTGTTCCAGGTGAGTCTCTGGTCGAGCGTGACTCCCAGATACTTTACTTCCCTGGAGAAAGGAGTCTGCCTGTGGTTTAAGATTGGCATTTTTAGTCCACCTAGTTGACGTTTGTTGGTAAATGGCACGAGGACGGTCTTATCGGCGTTGACCGATAATTCGTTCTCTCTGCACCAATTGCTAACGATTGTTAACGCTTTTTGCATTATGTGTGAGATCGTGTTTTGGCAGAAGCCCCGGACAATGACTACTAGGTCATCAGCAGACACGTGTGTCTATCCTGGCCTCTGCCATCCTATGCAGGAGTTGATCTATTGCAAGAGTCCATAGTAGGGGCGAGAGTACGCCTCCCTGCGGGCAGCCTCTTGTAGTGGTGACTTCAAGGTTTGTTCCGTGAAGAGCTACCTTGGCCGTGCGGTTTGAGAGCATCGCTTTCACCCATCTGGTTGTGGTGTTGTCAACTTGTTTTGACTCTAGCCCCTTCACCAGTGATTTAATTGGGGTTTTGTCGAAGGCGCCCTCAATGTCTAAAAATGCGCATACTGCGATTTGTTTGTCTTCCAACGCCTTTTCCACTCTGTCTACTAGGTAGAGCAGAGCGGTTTCCGTGGATTTGCCTCTGCGGTAGGCGTGTTGGTTACAGCTGATAGGGTTGACCGTTAGGATTTTTTCCCTGATATAGCTATCCAGTATCTTTTCCATCGCTTTCAGTAGAAAGGATGTTAGGCTAATTGGCCTGAAGGACTTTGACAGTGCGTAGTCCTTCCTGCCAGCCTTGGGTATGAATAGCACTTTGACCTTGGTCCATTCTTCTGGTATATGTCCACAGGCATAGCTTGCTCTGAAGATTTTAACCAGATATGGGGTTAGAATGTCGATACCCTGTTGCAAAAGCACGGGCATGATTCCGTCGTCCCCGCATGATTTGTAAGGTTTAAAGGATTTTACGGCCCATTTAACTTGATCGGGCCTTATGATGCTAGCAGCCCTACTCCAGTCCTCGTTTCGAGGTCTGTATGGAGCAGTGGCGGCGTTGCTAGTTGTCACAGCACCTGGGAAGTGGGTCGATATTAGTTCCTCCAAAGTTTCCTTTTCATTTGTTGTAAAGGTTCCGTTTGGTTTTTTCAGAAGACCAATTTGGTTAGGTTTGTCCTTTGCGAGCAGTCTATGTACTCTGGCTCCTTGAGGCGTTTCCACTATGTCCTCGCAGAAGCTTTTCCATGTTGCTCTTTTGGCTCTCCTAATTTCTTTGTTGTACTCGGTTAAGGCTTTTTTGTATTCCTCCCAGTTGAGAGTTTGTTTAGCCTTATTAAATAGTTTCCGGGTTTCCTTCTTTAGTTTGTCCAACTTCGGGTTCCACCATGGAACTTTTCTTTTGGAGGTCTTTGTCTTGAGTGGGCAGCTTTCCTCATAGGCGTTTATAATGCCTTTTGTGGTATCCGCCACGGCCAATTCTAGACTCTCGCGTGTTTTAATATTTTTTTGTATTGTTTCAAGGTTAAGCCTTAGTGTGGTACGGTAAGCGTCCCAGTCGGTGGCTTTAGGATTCCTGAAAGTTGTGGTTTGACAGTCTACGGTGTTTAGTAGTTTAAAGGTTATTTGTCTGTGATCAGACATTGAAGTGTCATCCCTGACATGCCAGTTTTTTATGTGTCTGGCTAGATTTTTAGAGGCAAAAGTAATGTCTAAGACTTCCTGTCTTGCACTTGTCACAAAGGTCGGCATGCAGCCTTTGTTTAATAGGCATAGGCAGTTGGTTGTGATAAAATCATTAAGTAACTCACCTCTATTGTTGATGTCTGAGCTCCCCCACGCGGTGTGGTGTGCGTTTGCATCACATCCAACCAGTAACTCAGCCTTTTGGGTACGGGCGTACTCCACCAGGTTTGCCAGCTCTTCGATTGGATTTTGTTTCTCTCCAGATAGGCTGAGCATAAGATGACTCTGGATCCATTCCATCCTTTGAGATTTATATACGCTGCTGACAGGTCATTAGTACATAGCTCTGTAACAGGCAGGAAGTTAATGTTTTTCTTGAACACTATGCATGCTCTGGGTTTTTTCCCTCCCGGGTACGAGAGGATTCTACCCGCAGCGTTTAAGCCCTGGATAGTTAAGTTATTTACCCAGGGTTCTTGTACGAGGGCGATGTCGATTTCTCCTTTGGTTAAGCAACACTCCGTCACTGCGCTGGCGGCAATGGCGTGGTGGAGGTTGATCTGGAGAATCCTCGTAGAGTTGCCTATGTTCGCCATCAGTGATCCATAGGGGTTGTGGGCTCTGTCGCAGGCTTTTCCCTCTCCAATGGAGGACGAGACCGTCCATGTTTGGATTGGGATGTGCCTTGCTCATTCCCGGGTTTTCCCCCCTTTTTAGGCGCTCCTGTACTCTCGTCAGCAGGAGAAGGCCGATTTGCCGGCTCTTTCTTTCGCTGTATGCGAGCAGGCGTTTGTCTGCCTTTGTTGGAGTAGGACGGGATAGCCCTGTTTCCTGGGGGATTCGTGGGCTCACCCCTGATTTTCAAAGAAATCTTTCTAAAACCAAGGGTGGCCCTGTAGTCGGTTTTCCGAAGGGTCTCCAAAGAGGGCTCGTCAATTGAGAAGGTCACGTGGTGTCCATTCTTTTCCTCCCTGCTGTTAAGTATTTTCCAGTATTCTGGAAATATGCCTTCGTTCTGGTTTGTCAGCAGACTTAGGGCGTCCTTTATGTTCGCCGCCTCGCTGCTGGGGAAGAACGTTGTGCAAACTAGTGGCTTGGGCATTTCGCTTTCCGTCATGATAGACAGCTTTGCCTCGGGCCATGGTTTGAGGTTTGGGATTACTCCCACAAGCCAATCCTGGCTCTTCTGATTTTCACATGTGATCAGGACCCAGCCAGGCCTGTGAGTGAAACCCAGAAATTTTGGGCCCGAGCCTCTGACAGTGATGTTTTTAATCAGGGCCAGTAGCGAGCGGTGCACCAAATGCATTTGGTTTTCTTCCATCGGGCTTTCATTTTTTATTCCCACACGTGAAGAAC
Source organism: Micropterix aruncella (assembly GCA_944548615.1). Lineage (NCBI taxonomy): Eukaryota > Metazoa > Arthropoda > Insecta > Lepidoptera > Micropterigidae > Micropterix > Micropterix aruncella. The sequence goes on from OX155968.1 coordinate 5,280,233, forward strand.
CCACCACCTCCCTGAAGTTTGGCTTGATGCCTTCTTCTGGGTATATCTTAGGAGCCTTTTTTGAGTTTTCCCTTGGCGACTCCTCCTCCGACCGTGTGCGTTTGGACGCCCTTTGGTCATCAGATATGGGAGTGCTCTGATGGGTCAGGCTCTTAATATCTTTCCAGGGCCTGAGGCATGCTACCGAGGCTTCTCTAGCACTCACGTTTGCTGCCCTCAGCATCCTGAAACGTTTTCGAGCAGCACCGGACAACTTTGTCCTGTGCTTCTCGTGTGTCTCAGTGTCTTGGTCCTTTTCTTTGGGCATAGCAGAGTCGTTTCCTATTCTGTCTGCACCTTTGCTTGTCCCTGCGACAACTGAGATTTTTTCAGGCAAAGAGTCGGCTTGAGTCGTGCTCCTTGGCTCCGAACTGTTTCCTTCCCGGACGGTACCGTCCTGGTCGAAGTTTAGAGGGGAATTTTTATTTTCTTTAGAGTCCATATTTGTTCCCACGAGTAGTCAGGAAAGGGTCGTCAAAAACCGACAGAGCCTGTTATCGGTCAAAGGGCATTTCTACTTCCCGATTCGCCCCGGTTTCGGAAAGCCACCGTTAGAGACTGAGCTCTCCCTCAGCCACGCAGCCGTCGGCACGGTACGGGTAACACCTTAGCTTGGGGTGGAGGTCTTTTGGCCTCCAAGTCATCAACTTCAGGGATCTCTCCCCGTTGTAGCTGACCGGAGTTTCCAGGGTGCACCGGCACGCCCACTCACTACTTTCCCATCCTAGACGTTTAGGAATAGTCTGGGCCAGAGTGAGATAAAACGTGCACACGGGGAGGTAGACCTCCATCGCACCCCTGGCTCACTATTACCTTTCCCTGTTAATTTTAACTTTAACGTTGACATGGGGGAGGGGGAAGGTCAAAAATCCCAAAAACGTGATTACGTAATATGTGAAAAAAATGTTTAACCCTTCCTATTTGAGTTAACCATTTTTGGTTAGACGCTTACAAATGCTAAAATTGTATCTAACCAATATTGGTTAGGGCGCTCCGCGCTGCGTAAAATGCCAACTTTTTAAATATTTATTCATTATTATCTTAATTGTTTGACGAGATAAGGTTATAATATTATAAATTTCAAATTTCAATGCGATCATTTTACAGTTATTCTTTTTACGATCCGTATAGTAGTTTAAAAGTTATGGTCGTTTTTCTCAAGGCCATCGACTTCACGCACAAAACTGTCCCGGGCAGAAGTGACGACTAAATTTTTACCCCGCGATAGGAGGGGTTAATATAAATACATTTTCATCCGACTACTAAAATAATTGTTATAAATTATCGACAGTTGGCCGCTGCAAGCTAATACGATCGTATTTTGTTTACATGCGCGTCTTTGCCACGCGACTACGCGACATTTATTACTTTTTTAAAATTTTATTTATTAGTTTATTGGCCCACTTCGCCTGTGCGATCACTTTACCTTTCCTTGTTAACTTTATCTACCACTGACTTGTATGAATCAAAATTAGTTTTATTATAAGTTACAAGTAGTAGGTATTTCATAGACCCATTGGTAGTTTTGTGATGAGCCAGTGGTTAAATTTTATTAGAGTAAATTTTTTGAACTGTTGGTAGTAAATTTGCCCTGGGTGAAAAATTAAGTTAGTATGAAAATTTCATTGAAATCCGTGTCATCTTTACCTACCAGCCAGTGTTGCCCAGTGTAAAGCATTTTTTGTTTACATACCCACGTATACAATTAAAGAAGTAATAGAGGAATGGAATCTTTACAATTTTCAGATTTACGAAGATCCATTGTACGAAGAAATACTATATAGGTAAAGTTGCCATTGTGTTGGCTTCTTTACCTGAACCATGTTTTTGGTGCTACTTCAGATATTATGCAATTAAAAGCCGCGGTGAATTTATATAAAGCTACAGACAAGTACTACATCTATCGATTAAAAATCATAGGCTAATCCTAAATGGTTTGGTTTTCGATTTATAAGGTTTTTTCTTTAAAATTATGGTAAAGATGCCGTAGTTGACGGTACGCCAGCGCTAGGGAATGCAATCTCGGTATACGGAGATCTCGAAATACCAAGATCTCGCACTGATTTTGCAAGACTAATCTTGCATGCAAAATCGCGCTCGATCTCGCAAGATTCGCAAGCAGCACATTCCACGACAATTCCATGAATCACATTCCACGAAGATGTTAACGAATCTGAAGGGTTTGATTGCATATTACCTACAGGCGAAGTTGACTTTCCGCCAAAGTTTGATAACCTAATAAATAAAGTAAGAAAAGCGGTAAATCTCTTCAGAAAATCGCCAACAAAAAACGACATTCTTCAAAAGTATATGAGCGATAAGTTTGGCAGAAACTTACAGCTAATGCTCGATCTAATGCTAATGCTACCAAAACTCGCATTTGTTTGCCTCTGGCTCTCCGACTAGAATGGCCGTATTTTCTGTAAAGGGCCATTCGGGGAGAGAAGAGTGGAGCACTTCGTCAGTTCCCCGTGCTGTGCTGTGCTAGCCGTGCCGTGCTAGGTTATTCTGAATACTGTCAAAGGATCTACTCACACTGTACTTAGGTTGAATCCAAGCGCATGGCTGTCTCAAATAAGCGAGTAGATCCAAGTAAAGCAACACGGAACAACTTTCATATTCTCTTTATTTCATCAACGGCACTACTAAACATATTCGATATATTCAATAATAGTTTTTTTTATATATTCGTCTTCGATATATAACTCTCTTTACAGTTTTACACCTTACAAATGTATAATAGCGGGTTGTCTCTCGGAAAACGGAATCGGTATTATATCCATGAACAGCATGTGGTTTTCACTACATTTCAGAATAAAATCTCAGCGAAAGCTAAAATTATACATTTTTTGGATTTACATTTACAAGCTACACTACACATATATACATATTATATCATTACGAGTGGGGGTCATCACTCAAAAACAACATTTTACATCGTTACAAGGTATATAATCGTGTAACCTACGTACAAGTTTTTTTGTTGACTTTTTAAAATGTTTTTTTAAAAATCTATATAACAGTCTGGCTACTAATTGACATTCGTGCGAGCAACAATTACAATAGTGTCAAAATACCGCAATTTGCTCAATTTTCGGGCACACTATAGAATTGGTTCAAGAATTCAGAACTGTATTTTTTTTGATTTTTAAGAATGTATAGTTTTAAATATAGATAGTCAAACGCTACCCGAAAAGTTTTTCGTTACAATATTGGTCTACGGTTTTTTTTTTAATATTCCCTCGCTATTCACAATTTGCGCAACTGTACACTCGATTCGCTTTCACAAAAAAATATATTTTGCGCAGAAATAATTTCAGTGTTATTTTTTTTGTTATAACGAAACTACGACATCAAAACACGAAGGGTCGAACCACTAGATAACATTCATCGTTGTTATTTTTTTGTCGAAATTGAAATTCCACAGCTACGGCTACATTGCCCGTTTGAAGCAAAAATCTTAGTAGCTAAGTTTAGTCTCTCTATGAAAGCGTAACAATATATATTTTTTTTTGTTGAAAAGTAACCAAGGATCACGGAATCACAACCAGTTTTGTCGATAGAAATAAAACAACGTTAATTGACGTTTGGACGTTTAGTCGGGGAAACGTGCAGACGTGCAAAGGTTCTAAAAACGTGCATAGGGTTAAAAAAATAAAAACAAAAAGAAAATTATTGTACAATTTGTATTTTTTGTAAAGAATAATTATGGCTTCTTTGTATTTCAAGCATTATGCAATATACATTTAAACTAAAATAAAATAAAAAACAATACAATTTCAGGCGACTTAATTACGACGATTTGTCAATCTATAATGACAATACTGACGACTTACATAAAAAACGGTTTCAACAAATTGACCTATACAAAAGGCGTGTGGATTGAGGGTCAGTGCTCTCGGCCTTTTAGAAAAATATTGCCAAAAACACAGCTCCTTATTTCTTCTCTAATCAACATTCCGTTACGAACTACCTTACAAAATAATAATAAATAAGCATTATACAATCATAATCTATTTTATGCTGCCGATCAAATTGACGTTTGAGTAAATAACAAAACATTCAATAATACGCTTAAATATATTTGATTACGCACTACACAACATTAATTTATTTTAAAATGAAAAAGCGTAACTTTATTTTATTTTACAAAAAAAAAGGACATTGACGTACAACGAAAAAAAGCACAGCGGATTATTAAAAAAATAAACCGACTTCGAGACGCCTCAAAAATCCCTACTGAATACTTTTTTTGCTTATAATTTTATCTTTTTAAAATGTATAGTCATTATTAATTATAAAGGGTAAAGCTATGTTTCTTGGCCTTTGAAGCTGTAAAGCGTCTATGGTCAAGTTTTTCCCTCGACCATGGACAAATTACAAAAGCCTTTTCCACTTAACAAATTGGCAAACGCGCATCTCCCTTATATTCGACAACCGCGACAATTTTACAAAAAAAAAAAAAAAAAATTTTGGTCGGTATTTTTTTTTATGACTAGATACATTTATAACAGCGTTCGGCATGGACGATATAGTCCGAATATGATATGGGTTACAGCTCCCTGAGTTTCGAGAGTACAAATAGATATGGTGCGCGTCCGCGGTTCGTTCTCCACGTTTATATGAAAGCCCAGCATTCGAGGATTTTGACGATAAAGTCTTCGCGGGTGGTGAGGGGTTCGTTTCCATACGTTTTGCAGCATTGCGTGCGGCCCAGGTACAGATCGCCGTCGAGCCATAGCCCGAATTTCCCACTGGAAAAATATACAATTGCAAAATTAAAAATTATAATTTACTAAATTACAACTTGGAGATATTTTTTATCAGTGAGTATGGTTTGTAGCTAATGCTACTGTCTTTCAAGGACCATTTACATTGAGTCAATTACTAACTTCAGATTCAAAACTAGAAAGTGCTAACCCGGTATTGCCACAGTGTCAATTAATTTTAAGTCAGAACAGCGCTGTCACATCAGTGCTGATTTTAATACTCCTGGTATATATTTTGCAGTCAGTCCGCTCCTCCCTGCACCCGAACCAGCGGTACTGACGTTGTCTAAAAGCCGAAGTCAGTAGTTCTCGAAAATTTTAACTGGCAAAAATGAAATTTCTTTTTGATACCTCTTCTTCTAACAGTTGCGTCAACTCTTCTAACAGATAGAAAATTTTCTCGTCAAATAATTTACTCGTATCAAGTTCTGCCGTTATCGACAACTCATTTTCCCCCCTGACTATAATAACCGTTTTATTTTTTCAATGACTTTGTGTTTCAACTGCTCCCCAGCCGTTTTTGTGCAATTTTGTAATTTTTATTCAAAATGTCCTTCACGATTTTGTCAGTTTCGCTTCGGAAACTTTTCGACGGCTTGAAAGGTAACAAAAACATTAAATGTTTTTGAAACACAAACTCATTGAAAAAATAAAATTTTGTCTCTGTCGAATTTGAATACTTAAAAAACAAAAGTATGTGTTTTGTGTCAAAATCTTTTACGAAAAACATTTACTATCAAAATATAAATGTGTGTTTTTTCCAGAAATGGATCCATATTTTAGGTTAGGTACCGTTTTTAACACCACTTGACGTTTGATGATGAATGACAGCCGCCGCTGCACACATACATGCGCTCACGCATGCACGCATGCGCACATCTTGCTTTAAGTAAGCGACGATGTCATCTGGTAAGTAGTAGTAAAAATTGAGCAAAGCAAAATGTGTTTGTTTCAAAATCGGTCGATATGAGATATTATTATAAATACGATAAAACGAATTTACCGCGTGAAGTTTGTAGCACCGTGAGCACCCGACGTTTCGGCGACTTTGCAGCCGCTGTTGTCGCCGAAACGCCGTTTTATACTATTTATATTGTCAAACAACCGCGATAGTCTTCGTTTTCATATTGCGAGATATTGTGTTTCGCTTCGCTAAAATCGTTTTCGAAGCGTAACGTTTCGTTTTGAGTCTTTAGCAAAGAAGATATAAAATCACCCTGCAGGTAGCTGCAGGCGCCCTGCATTCATTATATATCTTACATTATACACTAATAGGTAGTTCAGATACGTCTCATTATAAACAGCTTGCCTGAGCAAACCAAACGGTACACTTAGGGAAACGGTACACTTAGGGAAGACGGTGTATCCACCTCATTGTACTGTGAAATGCTGAGATCAAACATCAGAGTTCTCGCAAAGTCCCGAATACAGCTTCAATTGAGACTTTTAAAAGTATGAGATTTTATAAAGAGTGCTTACTCTCCGGCGCCTATGGAAATATTGTCGTTGCTGCCCTTGATAAAGTACATATTGTCGCCAGTCCATTGCCAATAACGGAAGTGCGTCTTCACTGGAGAAGCTGGTGGAGCAACTTCAGAAACTATGGCTTCTGACTCGCTATCTTCGGACTTGACACCTTCTGAAATGATAAGGAATTAAATTTACTCATGATAAATTGGCAGAAAGAGACCAATTGATAAGTGATTGTTGTTTGGAAGGAGAATAAGCATTTTTGTATGAGAGGTGGACTAGCGTGTAACAATTAGGGACATACAACAATTAATTCTGCTTGTATCTTTATACTTCTTTAAGTAATAATATCTATGAATAAAAAAAAATACAAATGGAGCTGCTATTCACAGACCGGAGTTGGGCCTATCATAATACATTTCTGGTGTATTATGATGTATTACTATTATTACACTTCTGGGGGGTGAGCGGTAGACTTCGGACTAACAACCGGCTGTGGTAGGCTTAGGACAGCTGTCTTGCCACATGTGAGATCACCTTATCACCCATTCACTCCCACCTTCAAAGCCATAGAATTTGAGATGCGGAAATCGCGGTTTTGGATATTTTTTCTAGAAAGCAATTGATTAATTTCCTGGAGAGGCCAAGATCTTTAAAGAGGTGAAACAGAGATACGGCTGGCCGGCCACGAGCGCCAACTTTCACCGCATAAATGTGAACAGTGTAGCCGTTCAGGGTGACGGCATTTGCGAAATCATGGTATTTATTTAGTTTGTACTCGTGGTCTTTTGGGATGTTTGATTCCCATGGAACAGTTATTTCTACAATAAGAGCCATCTTCCGAGATAGAGAGTAAAGAGTTATATTTGGACGGAGGGCTGTACATCCGAGACTTTTAGGAAATTTATACTGCTTAGAGACCGAATCGCCTCCAGAATCCAATCTGAAGCTTTCTCGATCATTGAGAAAGGTTTTGTAGTGAAATGTTTTTTGCCTTTAGAGCCTTTAGACCGCACAAACCGTAATGGGGGTTTGGAGGGTCCTGTTAGAATAGCAGCAAGGACTCTCACATCAAGGACAACTCACTAATCCATGTCTTATTAGAATTATACACATCCGAAGTTCTGTATATCTGGATGATTTTGTGAAATAATCTAGTTATTAAATGCTGGTAAATAGGGTTTGTTACTCGATACTCGATTATTATATCGTCGATCTATAATCGATATAATCTATCTTACAATTATAACTCGATAACTCGAATTTAGTAGTTCTGAGATAAACAAGTTTGAATATTTTTTTAAAGTTTCAACTCATCCACCATTTTTGATTTGTGGAAACTAATACGTGGACCTAAATACTAACCTTAATCTAGATAAGTGGAGATATCGAGTTTTTGCGCTACAATAGCAGACAGTGCTGCCAATTTTCAGCTAGATAAGTCTACATATCGATTTTTAGCATTATAGCTGGAGATGATTTTTAACCTATCAACCACTGTTAACTCCTAAGGGTGGGGGAATTTCAGTTATCTGGTTTTAACAGAATATAGAGTTGATATTTTTACATCTTCTGGCATACTTATCTCAAAAATGCCAATTTTCGAGTTATGCAAGAATGAATTTTCCCGCTGATGCGTAAAAGATACACGCACTCGGGTGGTCATTACCTCCAACCTGTGGAGGTAAAACAATCTGGCGCCAAAAGCCTGTTGAGGTTCTTAAATGGCACGAGGCTTAGCGCAGAACTATAGTAGGTGGCAAACACAATATATCAGCAATGGTCGCAGTGTTACAAGGCTCATAAAGACAAAAAACAAATAAAAAAAAACCTTATTTAAAATAATGAGAAAGTGTGTTTGTTTGTCCTTTGGTGAAATCGAAAAGGAACAATGATAAAATGTGAATTTTTGAATGAAAATAGCTGAAGGAATATAGAGTAACAATAGTTTAATATGATAACTCGTCGTGGGTTGGCTTAGAAGTACACTCATCGTGAGGTGGCTTCAAGATTTGAAGGTATGGTAAAATAGAAACTGAGGAAATGCCCACAAAGGCTTGAAGAGTCAAGTGTGCCAGCAAATCATTTAGTGAAAACTTATTATTCATTTGGTATAAAATGAGAATCTAAGCTAACTAAGCTAAATAACATACCTTCCGATTTGAGTATATCACGTTTCGAAGGCGACACCGGCGCCTGTCCCGTAGGTGAAGAAGGGGGCTGATTTGGCCCCGCAAAAGAGAAGAGGAAAGATTCTCCCGTTCCATAGAAATGCTCCGAGGGGTGGAGCGCCTTTGACGTAAGTGCTCCAAATACCTGAAAAATAAAACGATAATTTAACCCTGTAGTAGTCGCAAACTGGTTCAGAAAATGCAATTTAAAATGTTGTTATTATTCCGTTTTGCTGTCTGCTAAACAAGAATTGCTCTCATGTTCGCCAATGCCCAATAACAGACATAGTACTACAGAAAAGTAGGCTTTGCTTTAGGTGGTTTAAAGACCATATGCTCTGTAATGTACCATTCACTCCCTCAATCCGTAATATACCTGTATTTACCTACTGTACCACCCTTCTAAATGGACCAGTTTGGAGTTGTCATCTACTATGGGCAAACCCGTCACCCCAGGAAGGTATAACAATATATAATCATTCTTTCATCTGTGGAGTGAATGCAGAGACTTAGGGAACAAGACGATCCACCATCTGCACCGCGACCAAACCTGTGAGAGTCCAACGCCAACGGCTCTGGAAAGTGAACCCAGGAGACAGCCTCATGCCCTCCTTACCAGATTTGGCTGGGTTTCTCCATCCTCCACTCTTGTCACAGCATCAAAATCGCTTGCACGGCCTACACGGCACAGCTACATGATGTTTTCCTCTACCTTTGCCCATCTGTTCAGCAGGATCGAGGGCCAACAGGTTGTTTTAAGAGTAGCTGACATCAGGTCAACAACCTTCTGATGAAACGTATAAGAGCATTTCCAGACCTTCCCGGTTATTCGCCGGAGAGCACAGTCGATTGGCTGCCGTCGCACGATGCGAAAACGCCTAGCAGCGTCCAAAGGTCATCCCCCAGAGGAACCAATCCACCTGCCGTGACAGGGGAAACGGAATCCATTCCATGTTCGACCCTCTTTGAGGAGGCTACTGGATGGCAGCTAAACCGTGAGTTCAGCCGACCCAATCCAATCCTAAATGGAACGTTTCATTTTGTAGCACAGGCCATGAACCATTCCTCCAAAAAGACCCATTCGGGTTTACGAATGGATCACTCACGGCTCTTGCGAGCCGGCAGCTATCGCTCCCTCTTGGTCATTCTTTATTTTACTACTTGTACAACTCCATCTCTCTCTCTCATACGTCACGGCAAGGTAAGTCACTCCCGCTTCGTGCAAATAGACCACAGACCTGCATCGCCAACTCATTTGAAAAAGAGATAATATTTCGTAATATTTGGATGAAAGTGTAGTTTGATGTAGTTTGATCATAGTTTGGATGAAGTGAAATAATAATTTTCTCTTCATTTTACAGTCACGTCTGGTAACCTTACACCAATATTTCGCCAATAAAACAGGGGAGCTCATTATAGCTATTTTCCTAAGCTAAGTATAGATTCATTATTTAGATTTTCATTACCTTTATAAATGTATATCGTCACTATACGTGAGACCTCATACATACCTCGAAGCAAACTTTTCAGTGCATAGAAAAAACTAAATTACTTAGTTGACGAGATGTTTTTTTAGTTGAGTAAATAGGACAAAGTTTAAAAAAAATATAGTTTACTGTACTAACAATCAAAACTGCCAAAGAGTTAAGGTGTTTGATAGGAATCACTACTAAGCATCTAAAAGGTATCAGCGGATACAATCATCAACTCAAAGCATCATCATCACTCAGACCTCGTGACATGGACAGACCGATCCGGAGCGTGATTTTACACAAATAACAATTAAAAATGCAGATTTGAATTTTTGCGACGTACGAGCTCTCATATAGATCGATGATATGACTTTAAATTTCATCAATCATCAATTCAATTAACTTTTAAAATGGTTTTATAACAGAAAATTATAGTTAAAACATTAAGAATCGTTAAAAATCACAATAATAAATACAAACGGAGCTGCCATGGAATTCACCGACCGGAGTCGGGCCCATCATAATACTATTTTTTTACACTTCTGGGGGGTGAGCAGTGGATTCCGGACTTACGAACCGGCTGTGGTAGGTTTAGGACAGCTGTCTTGCCACATGTGAGCGTGCACCTTACCACCCATTCACTCCCCCTTCGAAGCCATAGAATTTGAGATGCGCAAATCGCAGTTTTAGGTAATTTTTCTAAGAGTTGATTATTTTTCTGGATAGGCCAAGATCTTTAAAGAGGTGAAATAGAGATTTAGCTGGCAGGCCACGAGCGCCAACTTCCACCGCGTGAAGGTGAACAGTGAAGCCGTTCCGGGTTACGGCATTTGCAAGATCATGGTATTTATTTAATTTGTACTCGTGGTCTTTTGGGATATTTGATTCCCATGGAACAGTTAATTCTACAATAAGGGCCACCTTCCGAGATAGAGAGTAAAGAGTTATATCTGGACAGAGGGCTGTGCAATATGTTTCTCCCATTAGCGTATTCCACAAGAAACACTGTGTGGCCTGGAGAATTGTTGGATTGATGACTTTCCCGCTGAGTAGACTGTGCTATTGGAGAATACTGATGTTTTTCTCTGCTCAAGTGTCGAGAAGCCTGGCATTCGTATCGGGAAAGGGAGGGATGCGTATTTGGGTACATCAGTGAATACTCACATTATTGTCAGTATCTTGAATAACGAGCAGCACCGGACTGTCCACGCGCTGCATTTTTCTATACATAGAAGCGAGCGAAAATCCGTGTTGGCTGCTATTGAACACCAACGACCACATGTAGCCTTGCGCTCGTGCCGGTAAAATATTGCATATCTTCTCTCTGTAAAAAATGACAAATTTACAATAAAGAATTAAAAACGAATGCATGTGATTAAATCCAATATTCCTCAATCTCAAATGCAACGGTTCTTCATTATATTGTCCAAAAATGGAGTAGCATAATAAGAAGCATACTAAGTGGTAGACATCATAGATCGCATAGTCAAGGTAGGCTGCAGGGATGACAGTAAGAGATCCGCGCACTAAGCAGCCTGGCTACTGCCGGATGGCGGTGTCGACTACAACGGGTGAACTCGTCACCCCAGGCTGGTATAACAATATAGATCGTTCTTTCAGCCGTGGGATGAGGGTAGTATACTTGGGGACGAGACAATCTAATGTCTAGTTCACCAGCAACCCGTTAGAGTCCAACGCCTTAGGGCGAGGCACCGGGAAAGGTACGCAGCGGTAGCCTCACCCCCTAAACACCAGTTTTGGCAGGATATCTCCGTCTGGAATTAACCTTCAGGATACCTCCGTCCTCCCGACTAGTTTCGGGTCCGAAGTCGCTTGCGCAAGCCGTACCTGTTGTATTACAGCGGTAATTCAGTTTGAATTTATCGTGGACCTGGGCGTCCTTTGCCCGTAGTGCCACACGGGGTCGAGCGTCCAAAGGTCATTTCAAGAGTGGCATGACAACAGGTCAACATCCACCCCTGCTGCTTAGGAAACAGTATAATTCCATAGTCTCCAGACCCCTTCAGAAATTAGTCAGAATGCACAGCCGATTGGCATCGCCGACCGGTGCGCAAACCATCCAGTGGCGCCGGGATGCAATCCCGCCGGGAGAAACTGGTCCACCAGCTCTGAGGCTTGAGACACGGGAGTCTTACCCGGGGTAGCCTTCCACTCGGGGAGGCTTCTGAATAGAAGCTGAATCGTGACTTGAGCCGTTCCGAGAACAAAATGGATCTTGTGACCCAAGCTGCACGAAACCGTTCACCACCTGCAACCAGGCTACAGCAACCGAAATATTGAGCAGCCGGTTTAATCACCAGCCCAGGCAGCAAGTCGGGACCATTGAGTCGAACGAGGTGGCCGCCTATGGAAAATACATCTGGCTGCTTCAACAAGTGCGCAGGACTGTGGACAGCCTCCTATATTCCAATGTAATTTACCTTGTACAATCCAATACATTTAGTAACCAATGTTGCCAATTCTCTATCGCCACTAGTAAAAATTGGATATTATGTTTCGCTTCGCTAAAATCGTTTTCGAAGCGTATTGCTTCGGTTTGTTTCCAGTTTTTACCATAGGGGATATAAAATCACCCTGCAGATGACTGAGTCTAAAATGACCCTCTAAAATGCTACGAACTAAACAGTTGTACAGTAAAATCATAGCGAGAATATTATGGAATTCTTTCCATTTGCACATAAGAAAATATAACATCTTGCTTGCGCAATTGCAAATGTTAATAATAAGCGCAGGAAAACTCAGCTGCCCATCAAATTAACTCCTAGGTCCTTCACCTCGGACGATCTTGCCAAGAGATAAACATCAATGTCATAAATATTAGTGGAGATATAGTAAATATTAGAGGAGATTTCTTTATCAATATTGTTAATACGGAGCACTATTTACTATTAAACTCCATTCTGAACATTTCGTTGACAACTCCCACCTAAAGAGGGATTTAATATTTAGATTCAGGCATAGGTCAGGCAACATCAATTTAATAATATATATAGGTATGTTTTCTTACTGTGGGTGTGTCAATCAAATATATATGATGAAGTTGATGATAATTATCATTTATTATAGTAAATTATCTGTAGAATAACATTCATCGCTTCCTGTGCATCCATTATCTTATTGAACAGTTTTACGTCATCGGTAAATAGCGAGTAATGAAAGTATGAAACCATATGAAAAAATGCCATCAATAAAACAGTATCCATTTGAAAGAAGGTCATCAATAAAAATAAGTAATAGAATGGTTGAGAGGTTAGCGCCTTGTGGTACTCCCGAAAAGACATAAAAATAGGTGATACTGGTAAGTCAAAATTTATTTCTTGTTTCCTTTATTTAAAATATGCACCCGCACTGATGACTATGAAAACTACAAAGGCTGAAAACTGTATTTATTTTATGAAATGACCATAATCTCTATTTACTGAACCAAAAATCGCTGTGGATGCTGTAGCCAAAACCTGTCAGGTGTTATGTTTCTTCGCTAATAACTGGCGAAGAAACGTAAGTTGTGCGTCATCTCGGCATATACAACATTATGCATCTAATAATTCGAAGAAGAAGATGAAGAAGTCTGGGACAAAGAAGAACATCTTGGCTAACAGGAACGTTTTCAGAAATCTACCACATCCTTGTTTCGAGAAGATAAAGTTGTATTAGCCAACCAACATGGCACTAAAATAAATAAAATACAAAGGGAGCTGCTATGAAACTCACCGACAAGAGTCGGGCCCATCATAATACTATTATTATTTTTCTGGGGGATGAGCGGTGAACTCCGGACTAACAACCGGCTGTGGTAGGTTAAGGACAATCATCTTGCGTCGCCACATGTGAGCATTCATCACCCATTCACTCCCCCTATGAAACCATTGAACCATTGACCCCCGCGGAAATCGTGGTTTTAGATAGTTTTTCTAGGAAAGAGTTGATTATTTTCCTGGAGAGACCGAGATCTTTAAGGAGGTGAAACAGAGATTTGGCTGGTAGGCCACGACCGCAAGCATCCACCGCTTGAAGATGAACAGTGAAGCTGTTCTGGGTGACGGCATTTAATTTGTACTTTTGGGATATTTGATTCTCATGTAACAATTAATTCTACAATAAGTACCACCTTATGAGATAGGGAGTAAAGAGTTGTATCTGGACGGAGGGCTGTGCATCCGAGACTTTCAGCATTTTTTATACTGCTTAGAGATTGAATCAACCTCCAGAATCCAATCTGAAGCTTTCTTGATTATTGAGATAAATAAGAAGAAGGATGAAGAAGAAGAATCAAAGAAAATGAGAAAAAGCATACCTGTGATCCATCGTGAGTATCTCCGTGTTTCCGAGGAGGTCAGGGGGGCTGAACTCCATATCGATGGAGGCGCCCGAGGAGTAAAGAGCCCGCCGGACTTCATCGCTCATAGACAGCACCTGAATTTACATCAACAGATCATTTAAACCAACCCTAAAACAGTTAAAAATATTTTGTGTCTATAGAAAAAATATTGTAATATTGTATGTGTATATGTTGAGTGATATTTGACAGTAGAGCCGTAATGTAGGTTTGTTCAATATCGTTCTAAGAGCTAGTGCCAAAAATATCCCTTCATTTTATGGCAAAAAATATCATCATGTTTTTATTGCTGGATGTCTCAGGACCACAAAAATGACAGTATGGTTACTGGTAGCAGTTGCGTTTGGCGGGAATGTGAAGATTAAATACCCCGAAAAGCAAGGAATTAAAACCTACCACGGGCTAGTTAAATATAAAATAAATATCATGTCCAAAAATCAAGATAAAATTTAATGGTCGATAAATAATTTCAATACATTGAAAACTGAGTTTTTACGGACGAATAAAGTGGTGATTTACAAATATTTCATAATGGTGTTGTGTGCATAGAATTTTGAAAAAAAAGACAGCTACTTCTCAAAAACAAGCAATTTTCGCAACTTAAAACCTAACAATTAAAAAAAACTATTTTTAAGATGGACAGATTATTCTTTAATCATGTTTTCAAAATATAAACCAGATGGTAGGAATTGCTACTCTTGGTATAGTAAAATTGTTTCAATAGTTGTATACCAGTATAATATTTTTTGGTACATACTGGGCTCGATTGCGTTTCTTCCTGAACTAAAATCGTAAATTAGTCCGTGTGAACGTGACAGAGCAATACGCTAGAGCGGAGTGTGAGATGACCGGTTGTCACTTTTTCGCAAGAAAACTGCCCGCCAAGGTCAAATCTTACACCGCACGAAATATGCTCGAATTTATTCGGACGAGTATAAGTTCGGCATGTAGTATTTATCGACGATCGTTCGTTTCATATTTCGCTCTAGCATATTGCTCTGTCTCGTTCGCTTGGACTAATTTTAGTTTTAGTTCACAAAGAAACGCAATCGGGCCCATTGCCTATTTTTTTAAATTGTAAAAATAATGATTAAATACATTTATAATAAAAAATTAAATCTTTTAAAAAATAAATTGCTGCTAAAATACCTAATTAGGTAAAAATGAAAAATACAGATAGTCAAAATATAAAAACGAATAGTCAGGTATAACATAGGTAAAATTGAAATATTACAAATATAAAATTACAACAATAAAAATGGCGCAACAGAAATAATTAAGTATCTAAAAGTAAATAGTCAATAATTCAAAAAAAATATGTAATAAAGAAAATCATGGAAGATTAGAAAATTCAATTACTAGAAATTCTTGAAGTAAGTTAAAATTCTCAAAATCCATTACTTTATAATTTTCAGATTTATTCTCAGATTCAAAATAAAATGTTGAATGACTGGTACTTGATTTTAACTGTTTAAAGTGTTTCACCATATTTGACTACAGCTTCCCGGCAAACGCAACCGCTTTCAGTAGCCTGACTATTTGTTTGTACAGTTCTCAGCGATCCAGGAATTCAAATGTGTTAGTAGCTATTTTTGCCATAAAATGTTGAGACTTTTTGCCTCTCGTCCCTCAGACTATGTGTATTTCAGAGCTGGCTGCAACAACTTTTTCAATGCATTTTTTATAATAATTATTATTTATTTCATCAATAATACATTATAATATTGGCAGTAACAAAACATTCAGGGATATCAGATACAACAAGCTATACACTCAGTTACTCAAGCCAAGTGCGGGAAATAGCCCAGGAAAACTAACTAAACTAACTAACTAACAGTTACTCAAACCGATTTCAGTGCACTGATGACAGAGGTGATGTTAAAGGTAACTCTAGGGATTTTTAAATAATAATCGCCACTCCATAGAAAGCAGCATCAGGCAATTTCGAAGAATGTCGTCATACCTGATCGGGACATCCTAAGACCTCAGTTTTCTCACACCACTGTAAAGCACTCCGACGTGGATAAGTATGTGAAAAGAGACTCGAGGACAAAGCTCACCATGATATACTTTTCAACCAGTTTAAAGTTTTCCACAATAATCACAAAATTGCCGTTTCGCCTGTGAGTGGTTGGAAAACGTCCATTGTGTGAGTGCCTGCACGTGTTTTAACGGAGGATATGTGAAGCCATCAATAAGAAGAATTCTGAACTGCAACATACTTCTCTACTACTTAGAAACGTCTTCTTAAAATGTTCTTAACACTCAACGCTGAGTGCAAAAACGTGAAACCAAATAAAATGAGTTGTCGGCGAGGTGAAATTTTAAATTCGCTAGCGCCGTCTAACCGCAGAACAGCAGCGGTTGACAAATGACAGCGGTTGTAACATCACCGTAACGTTGGGTGCTTCAAAGCAATAAAATCCGTTTTTATCTTATTTATTTATAATCAGAACTGTATCCTTGACTTCCATTGATTTTCATGACAGCTTCACATTTTTGAGTGTATTAAATAAACACTAATAAAACTATAAACAAAGCAATAAAAAAAACCATAAACAACGCACCAACATCGAATAAGATACAACGCCACTATATTCAAAATAATGTATCATTCGCACGAATCAGAGATTGTGACTATTTGTGAACATAAACGAGCCAACTCAACTGGGTGATGAGAAGCCAACAAAAACTAAATGATTTATACACAGCAATTATTTTAAGACATCCACGCTGCCGTCTGACTAAGGTCGGCAGTGGTGTAGATGTGCTGGACAGGAAAATTTATAAATAATGTGCATTATATACAATTACCATATTAATAGAACATTTTCGATTATTCGTTATTCACCTTGTAATATAAAAGGAAAGGTCAACCGGTATGTCGGATTGATAATAACTACAACAGACCCCGCTATTACGTTTTTGACCTGGCTTCACCGTTACTCGCGCCGCCATCTTGGAATAAGAAGCCAAAATCAGTTTTCGCACAAAATCACTTTTCCAGTATGCTACAAAGTAGTCATAGTCAATAGGTATTATATAGGGGGAAATCTGTACATTTACTACTTTAGCCATTTTTCTGATAGAAGGAAACGGAAACTATTTTCCAAGTTTCAGGTAAAATGGAGGCACAGAGCAGAGTCGCTATATTATTCACTATTCACTATACCATACAATTGCCTATACCATACTATACATATTATTCACTAAGACAATTATACTATTTCAAAATAATTTTAATCATAACTTTATTATAAATAAATAAAATAAGTAAGGTAAATTGTCCACCTTGGAATAAACAGTAGCCTAGTTAGGTTTTGACTATTGTGAATTGTAACTACTGATAATTTGAAATGAATAAATTAATTTGAAATTTGAATTTCTTCTTTTTCAGGTGCTCCTCTCTGCTGCGAAGGCCGACGACTATTGTTCCACTTGGAACAAGGATTCTGCGAGTTCATCCATAAGGCTTTGTAACTTGGATTTTGTCCCGAATTAAAGCTGCATTAGGTCATACTTTTAATCCCGCATTATGTGTCCAAAATACTCAAGCTTCCGAGTCTTTATAATATTCATTAGCATTGGCTGCATTTGTAGTTTCGCAAGCACATTGTCATTTCAAACTTGATCATTTTATTTGTTTTACTCTACATAGTTAAAGTACTGGATGGGAGATACTGTGTAAAAACTGATTTTGGTTGCATTTTTCCATTACACTTCGCACACAAATATATATATTTTTCTAATTTGATTTTTTTTCTTTTTTTCTAATTTGAAAAAAATTTTTATAAATTAGGTAGAAATATACTTAAAGATACCTAATTATGACAACATAAAATTCTATTTTCAATTACACTATTTCGAGGTCAATAAAAAATTTGCTATTTCAGCAAGATGTTTGGCTATGTTTCACAGTATAATGTTTACGAAAATAAAACAGTACGAAACTAAGAAGTATTAGGGAAAAATATGATAAATAATACCAAAAACAAAACAAAAGCTTTGATAAAATGGTAATTACACACGAAACAGAATGCAAAAGTAAATGGTGATTTGTATCTAGACTGCTTTTCACCACAACAAAAATCTAGGGCGAAAAGTAAACGATAATTTTAGCATACCAAATTCAAGAATGCGGCGACATGCAAAAACCTGTCAAAACCCAGTGAACATAAACAAACATAGAATGCTGAATATTTCAAGAAACCGCCCCCAGGTTTCGAAGACACAAAAATACTGCAGTGCCTAATATCGATACATTTGAGGTGCTAAAAAATGTTTTTCGAAAACCGCAACTAGCTTGAAAATCACGAGTAATCAACCTTAATAATTATAACTGTTTATAATCATGTTATAAATAATAAAACGCCACCTCTGATTTAGGCTGTGTCTAAACAAATCTCAGGTAGGTCAAACGAGTAATATATCATTTAAAAATACAATTAAAGATGTCACCGAAACAGAGATAAGAGATGAACAGATTTCAGTTATATTTAGGATTCAGTATCAAAGCATAAAAACAGAACCGAATTGGTGAGACTTCGCTGTCTATCTGGATGTATGTCATCGACGATTATCTCGGCTAACTATAGAAATGAAATTTGGCAAAAATATTCCCCTTTCCTATCTCCCTAGTTTTTAGTCCATTTTTTAAATAGAATATAGAAGAAATTAAATATATATATATATAGCTTGGCCGGCTAATGATGACAGTGGGGAGAGATATATTCAAATTAAAAATCGGATGACGGCACTAACTAATCAGAGGAATAAATCAACAAACTTGAGCGTTCGCAAAATGTATGAATAAATAAACAAAAATAAAAATAAAATACAAACGGAGTTGCCATGGAATTCACCGACCGGAGTCGGGCCCATCATAAAACTATTTTTTACAACTCTGAGGGGTGAGCAGTGAATTCCGGACTAAAGACCGGCTGTGGTAGGTTTAGGACAGCTGTCTGTGAGCGCACAACACCCATTTACTCCTTCTTCAAAGACATAGCATTTGAGATGTGCAAATCGCGGTTTTAGATAATTTTTCTAGGAAAGAGCGGATTATTTTTCTGGAAAGACCAAGATCTTTAAAGAGATGACACAGATTTGAAGCCATTCCGGGCGATGACATTTGCGAGATCATGGTATTTATTTAATTAATTTGTACTTGTGGTCTTTTGGTATATTTGATTCCCATGGAACAGTTAATTCTAAAATAAGGGCCACCTTCCGAGATAGAGAGTAAAGCATACGATCCATCTTTGGTTTACGTAAGTATGATCATATGTCCGAATATAGGGCGCAGTTTAAGTGGTTGCCAGTACGCTAAAGGAGAAATGTTCATATACTTGCTTTCCTTATCAAGTATTATCCCAATAAACACCATACTATCTCTACAAGCTTTTCGAACCATTAAGTTCCCAGGGTCTCATAATTCGGTCAGCCCCTGTCAATATACTCAAAATTTCTTGTTATAATACTGGTTTCTACTCCTACTCTTTCTGTGTCTACAGTGCAAAGCTCTGGAATGATCTCCCAGCAAATATACGAAACTCGCCATCTTTGGAATCATTCCATACTCTCCTCAAAAAGTACTACTTTTCTAAGAAGTAACAAGACCTTTTCTTTCTCTTACGATTTCCTCTCCTTGGGCATTCCAAGTTTTAAATGCAGTAGTTTGTATTTTATGCAGACAAACTAATTTTTTTTATAAGCACAGTGGTTAGGTTAGTTGCAAGATATTGCCATGTGGCTAAAAGTTCACATTTTTGTATTTTAATTTTTAAGTGAAATAAAGTGTTGATTTTAAAATGTTGTCTATGCCCCTTGAGCCACGATTGCTCGGCCAGATATTAAATGTTTCATTGTTTCTGAGAAGTTAGCAAATTTTGAAGTTATGGATTCCTCAGAGCGCGAGTAAAATTTTCATTGGGTTTTATTTCAATTTTGATGAACAAACTTTCCCATACCAATATTTCTGTTTAGCAAACAAAATCAAAATAAAAAATTAAAAAAAACTCGTTTAGTTTCACGTACAGAGTAATTCCCTTGCAATAAATGTCCGCCTGTTGCAAAAACACTATATTTATATGTACATGAGAGAAATGGCAAATTTGTTATTATTTTCTACTATCTGAATTGAATTTATCGATAGTCAGCCCAATCACATACACTAACCGCGCCCTGGCTATAGTGATAAGTGGCTTACAGATCTATTTTAATATTTAGCTCACAACTTGAAATAAATAAATAAAAAGATAAAATAATTTTAAGATGTCTGTCTCGGTCTGTCTTACCTTCCGCTTTTTTTTCCAGAGCATTCTCCCGGCAATTGTAGATGCGACGGTGGAACTAATCGTGAACACTTTCAAAACACTTGTGATTAGGAAATGTCACACAGACGGGTGAAACTAGTCATTAACACGTTCAAAAAACACTTGTGATTAAGAAATTTTACACATTTTCACTGCCATGTTTATATTTGAAGCGTGTGAAGAATAGTCTATTGTTTCAATCGTCTGAACAAATAAAAAAACACGTTTTAAGGCAGCATACTGAGTCATCGCATATGATATTTTGATTGTTTCAAATGAAACTCTTAGATTATAAATACAGGGTGTGATCTTTGTGACTGCCAGTGCCTTCAAGAAGTGATTATTAAGACACATAGAAATCAATAGAAACTAGATAGAGTCAGTGAAAATCCAACCCTCAACATGGTATCAGACACCATGCTTCCACTCCTAAATTTTGGAAAACTTTTTACAGTGGAACTGCCGCCCAGAGACGACTGGCTAGAAAGCCAGCTTAAATGGTATACTGATGGGTCCAAATCGGGACTTGACGTAGGCTGTGGTATATATGGAGAGCGAACAAACTTCGAAAGAAGTGTAAACTTGGTGAAATACGCCTCCATATTCCAAGCGGAGGTATACGCCATTATTGAATGTGCGGATATCAACCTCCAAAAGAACTACGCCAACCACCGTATCTATATCCACTCGGATAGCAAAGCAGCTCTTATGGCACTAGCCTCGAATACCATTAATTTAAAGCTAGTGCAAAACTGCATATCACTACTGAATTCCCAGGGCGAAAAGAACAGGGTAATTCTAAGATTGGTTCCCGGCCATGCAGGAATCGAGGGAAATGAAAAAGCCGACAAACTTGCTAAGACGGGAGCAAAGGGAACATTATACGGCCCTGAACCTTGCTGTTGCGTACCAAAAAGCCTTGCCAACCTAATGCTCAAACAAATATGTTTAGAACAATCCGGCAACCACTGGAACAACACGCCAGGGTTGAATCATTCCAAAGCGCTAATTAAGGCTTACGACCGTAAGATGGCCCGTGAGGCCTTGTCGCTAAATAGGAACAATCTACACATACTGGTGAGGGCGCTCACGGGGCATTGTGGCCTGAACAAACACATGTTCAACCTCAAGCTCCGAGACACAAAAAAGTGCAGGTTCTGCCAAGGAGAAGAGGATGCGCTGATGCGTAAAAGATACACCCACTTGGGTGGTCATTACCTCCAACCTAAGGAGGTGAAACAATCTGGCGCCAAAAGCCTGCTGCGGTTCTTAAATGACACAAGGCATAGCGCAGAACTATATTAGGTGGCGAACACAATAGATCAGCAATGGTCGCAGTGTTACAAGGCTCATAAAGACCTTAGAAAGACCCCACTCAACAAATAAAATAATGAAAAAAACTAGATAGTGTAAATTATTCCTCCCTAATATTGGTGAGAAAATGCGATGATTACCTCTATCATACATATTTCTATTGGCAGTTAAAGGGGGAGCCTGGTTTGGAAGGCCAAAAAAAACATGTTTTTCATAAATTTTTTTTACTTAAAGTTGAACTCTATTCATGAATCTTTTACCTCTGGAATAGCTGATAGTCTCAGACTACTACTTTTCTTTAAAGAAAACTTTAAATTCGTTTTTCTCAAAACCATATTCTTAAGTTTTGCGCTGGTGATAAATCAAATCCTAGACGGATCGGGTTGTCTAAAAAAAATGGAAGATTATTAAATTGTCTTCTATCTGAACTAAAACAATCACAAATAAATGTTTTTATATATTTTTTTTATTAGTTAAACACAATTTTTTTGGGCGAAAAACGATGTTATTTCTTTAAATCCTTGAAAAATTATAAAAATGACAAATTTTAGTTATTTTTTTAAGTTCATCTACAATAAACATTATGTAAAAAATTTACATCTTAGGTTTTTTTTTCTTTTTTCAGACAAAATTACGCTTGCTATTGCTTGCAAGCAGATACTGTCATTTATGCAGCGGTAGAAACCTTTGCAATCCAATATCTCAAAAACAGTTTTATTTACTATTACAAAAAATATCAAATCAAAATATCAAACTGACATAAAAGATTCACGAATAAAGTTCAACTTTTGGTTAAAAAAAAAACACGAAAAACATGTTTTTTTGTCTTCTAAACCACCCCCCCCTTAAGAATAAAAAAAAAAAATCGACAAAAGAAAAAACTATTTTCCTGGACATGGGTGTTGTGTCGTTAGAGGATGAAGTATAAACTGTTAGAAAGAAGAGAGAAAGGTTTAACGATGGCACTGCTTAAAATAACAGTTCTCTTTGTAACAATTCTCGTCTTTGATGATACATATCATCTGAATATAACAGTAACAATATTAAATTAGGTTATTATAATAACAAATCGAATAATTGATTTACAAAACAAAAAATATTGCATGTTTAAAGTTAATAGCAAGGTAGGTTGAAGCAAGGTAAAAAATAGGTAGCACGCTAATAGTTCATTGTTGTGGAATGACATTGAACTTATAATCAAACACAATAATACCTAATGTATGGATATCCTAATAATACCTAATGTATGGACATATTGACAAAATACGAGACAAGAATAATGTCTTACTCAATGTATTAAAAAAAAAAGAGAGGTCATTGCATGAACGAAAATACCAAATAGGATGAGCTCAGCTCGTACGCCATAGCAGTGTGGCGATCGTCATTACTCCTGCATAAAAGCAAATAAGATGTGACTCAGTTCAATCTATATGACCGCATTAAAAGTCATCAAGTCACTATCGGAGACTAAGGACTATCAGAGGACAAGGACTATCGGAGACTGAGAAAGACAAGTTCTGGACCCTCAAAGATACTGAAGTTTGTATAAGGACTGAGTAATGAACCGTAAACCGAAATATGTACAAAGGACGTTAACAAAAAATCTAATTCAAAGTAAAGACAATTTACGGGCCTTTTCATCATAAGTTGTACTCGGCGTTTTAGTATAGTTATTAGATATTTTAAGACAAGTTCTGGACCCTCAAAGATACTAAAGTTTGTATAAATCAAGGACTGAGTAATGAACCATAAGCAAACGAATGTACAATGGACAATAATAATAATGCATAATAACACTAAAAAGCGTTTATTATGCATTGTGTGAGAGTATCTCGAGCTACGGGATGATAGGATGGGGCGGTTATTCTAAAACCATTCTTTACCCCTTAGATAT
This sequence comes from Micropterix aruncella, assembly GCA_944548615.1. Lineage (NCBI taxonomy): Eukaryota > Metazoa > Arthropoda > Insecta > Lepidoptera > Micropterigidae > Micropterix > Micropterix aruncella. The sequence continues at coordinate 5,304,033 of OX155968.1, forward strand.
TGCACAAAAGTCGATTTTAAAGATTATCATGCGAAAGCCGTATCGTTATCCTTCGGAAAATCTTTTCAATGAATATAATGTGTTAGATATTAGGCAACTTTATTTAAAAACATCACTATCATATATTAAGTTCAATCAGATAAATATTTTTTCTCAAAATACCCTATCAACGAGGTTTTCCGAAGATAATAATATGATAGTACCCAGAAGGTATACTACTTTTGGTCAGCGAACCTATACATTCATTGCCCCAAGGTTTTTCAATGCTCTTTCTGGCGACATAAAATCAGCACAAAATAAGACCTACTTTAAAAGGCTGCTTAGAAACTGGCTTGTAAAAGAGGGAAGACAAGGAATCTTAAAAATACTGGACATTATAACCTAACCCGGACATTTGAATATTTTGAATCTTATATTGTATTATTTTATTATTATTATTTTATTTATTATTATTATTATTATTCTTTTGTTTTAACGTATATTAAGAGATAATTTGTTTTAGTTTTAACACTATTTTATCTTAGTTATAAGTAAAATGCAGGACTATTTTGTTTAAATTCTTACTCTAATTTTTACTATTTTAAATTGTTTTGTTTTGTTTTTTTTTGTTTTTTTATGATTTGAATTTATTTGCTGTCATTTTAATTTTCCACTTCTTACTTTAATTTAATTATTTAATTTAATCAAGTATTTAGTCATTTTTAATATTGTTTTGCAATTCCATTTTTGTGCATACATGGAATATATGCCACTCTTATAAACACGGTATTTGTGCAAGCACATTAAAAAAAACAACGTTTACCTTAGAACAGGTCCCGGCCTAGTTAGGTGACGTTGCCACTAGACTATGCATTGTATTCTTTTTTCTGCTTTTGATTCAATTTTGAAAGTATTCCTAAGCTGAAATTGTTTACTTTTTAATTATTTGCATTACAAAAAAAAAAAAAAAAAATCTACTTCAAAGTAAGGAGTACGACTTTACGGGCCTTTTTATCAAAAGTTGTACAAAAGTTTAGTGTTATCCCAAGACTTAGACATATTTATAACATATAGTTTTGGAATACAATTAATGGATTTCCCAATACCAAAATGTAAATGAGAATATATCTTAATTTTACTGCAATATGGCTTATATTTATATCACATCTAATTTGTCAATAGATACACTAAACGTCTATGAACAATTTAAATACATTACTATAAATATTATATTAATATCTCTTCAAGGAAATGGAAACTCAAAAATGCACAATGTATTCGATGATCAAAATAAAAAAAACGCAATAACATAATAGTAATAATAAATAAATAAATACAAACGGAGCTGCCATGGAATTCACCGACCGGAGTCGGGCCCATCATAATACTATTTTTTACACTTCTGGGGGGTGAGCAGTGGATTCCGGACTTACGAACCGGCTGTGGTAGGTTTAGGACAGCTGTCTTGCCACATGTGAGCGTTCACCTTGCCACCCATTCACTCCCCCTTCGAAGCCATAGAATTTGAGATGCGCAAATCGCAGTTTTAGATAATTTTTCTTAGAAAGAGTTGATTATTTTTCTGGAAAGGCCAAGATCTTTAAAGAGGTGAAATAGAGATTTAGCTGGCAGGCCACGAGCGCCAACTTCCACCGCGTGAAGGTGAACAGTGAAGCCGTTCCGGGTTACGGCATTTGCAAGATCATGGTATTTATTTAATTTGTACTCGTGGTCTTTTGGGATATTTGATTCCCATGGAACAGTTAATTCTACAATAAGAGCCACCTTCCGAGATAGAGAGTAAAGAGTTATATCTGGACGGAGGGCTGTGCATCCGAGACTTTCAGGGAATTTATACTGCTTAGAGACCGAATCAACCTCCAGAGTCCAATCTGTAGCTTTCTCGATTATTGAGAAAGGTTTTGTAGTTAAATGTTTTTTGCCTTTAGAGCCATCCCGCACAAACTGTATTGGGGGTTTGGAGGATACTGTCAAACCCTTGTTGGCACGAGCCACTGAGAGACTAATTACCTCGCGAATAACAGCGAGAACTTTGTCATGGCGGTAAGTGTACCGTCCTTGATCTAAGGCCACCTTGCAGCCAGCTAGAATGTGTCTAGCTGTGCAAGGGGTATTGCTACAGAGGGGACAAGAACTATCCTCGGCAAAGCTCCAACGAGCGAGGTTACTGGGGTCTGGAAGTGTATGCTGAAAGGCATTCAAATAAAATTTCAGCATCTCTGGCGTCCAGTCATAGAGCATTACCTTCCAGTGCATTGGAGGCGGAATGCAAAAGTCACCAATTGTTGTCCAGTCATTCTGGCATTGAAGGCCAATAGCATGAGCCATACTCTTGCTGTCGTAATCTCCCCGCAAAAGAGACTTCTTCAAGTCCACGTCGCTCGTGGTTGTACTGCCATACCCCAGACCAGTGCCATTCTGGCTGATTCCAGTAAGGAACCTTTTGTGGAAGTCTACGCGGGCTTGTAGTTCATTTGAATCACTACAGCCACTTATTACGTGCTTCGATATTGCCGGATCTTTGGAATTGCACAGAATCGAATTTTTGGTTATTCTGGAGTTGGCGTAGAGCAGAGAGGGCAGTTTAAGCGCTAGCCCAAAATTTTGTTTGGACCTGAAGAGAGTCGAGGGGTCAGCTGGTTTGGCTAAGGACAGCCAGGATTTTAAACTAGCTGTCACCAGTGCATCTAGACGGGACATCTTGCGGTGTCAACTACAACGGGCGAGCCCGTCACCACAGGACGTTTTAACGATTAGTCGTTCTATCGCCCTGCAGTGAACGTAGAGACTTTGGACAGTACATTCTACGTCCAGCTACGTCAACAACCCGTGAGAGTCCAACGCCTTACCGCGAGTTAGCCAGGAGTAAACCCGGCGGGCTCGAGATACTCGCGCCCTCACTTCCAATTGTGACCAGATTTCTCCGGTCTCTCGATTGGTACCGAGTTCGAGGTCGCTTGCGCGGTCCTCTCCCTTATGAAGCGGTGAAACGGAGAGCACAACCGATTGGAGCAAACCCCGCACGGTGCGCAGACCGTACAATCTTCGCGGACCAAGGCGTCCTTTGCCCGCCTCTTACCCGGGATCGGATGGCCAATGGTCAATTCCAGAGCAGTCGCCATAAGGTACGCAACCACCCCCGCTCTATAGGAAACAGTACAGTTCCCAGACTCCCCCGACTGTTAGTCGGAGAGCACAACCGATTGGAGCAAACCCCGCACGGTGCGCAGACCGTCCAGGGGCGCCAGAGGTTTGATTCCCAGGGGAGACTGGTTGACCCAGTGTCCTACCCAGGACTCGCACCCCATGCGAGGAGGCCGTCGGATGGGTGTTGACCCGTGAGTGTGACCGACCCTGGACACATGGGTCATCGTGGCCAACTCATCATGGGCCCGTTAGCCCCCATCTAGACGGGACAGTTGGGTTTTGGTAAAATCGTAAATAAGAAAGGGCCATGACAAATGTGACGTTAGATAATTGTCATAGATCCAGGCCTTACGAGGGCCAGAAATTAGCAAGGCATCTATTTTCGCCAGGCAACTTTTGAAATGCTCTATAACATGATCGCCCGAGACGTCTTTCCCTGATGGGTGATTTTTCTGCCGAGGAATTTGAAATGATTGTTTGGGTCTATAAGGGAGATATTAGAGCCCTTATAGACCAATTTGGGGTCATAGGATGTAAATTTTGAGCCCATGCGGGCGAGTCCAAGGCAAAAACATTTGGAGGGCTTCACTTTTATACAGCCTGACCAGTCGCAGAAAAGCTCCACTTTCTGTAATAGCAGGGAAAGCTGCTTGGGGCTTCTGGTGATGAAAGTTAGGTCGTCGGCAAAAGCGAGGCACGACGAGGTGTATTGGCCGTCTGTTTTAAAACGGTAGCCCCACTTCCTGTCAAACTGGCTCAGGCTTTCCAGAAGTATATTAAAAACTATATTAAAAATCGTCGGGGAGAGGCAACAGCCCTGAAATAGTCCAATTGAATATGGTATAGAGCGGGTAGTCCATTCTTGCGTTTTAACATGGAAAGTCAGACAGTTGTAGTAGGAGGCTACAATGTCACGCACGACTGGTGGGAAGTTGTACCAGCGGAGTGCAAAGTGGAGGAGACTGTGTCGGACTGACCCAAAGGCATTCTCTAGGTCGAGCCAGCATACATTGATTTGGCGTTCGTGCTGTCTCGCATCCTTGATGGCATCTTCAAACTCTCGTTTACACGTGTAGTGAAAAGTACAGAAGACAACAAAAGAAACGAGCCCAAATTCGACTATCTTAGCGCTTTTCATCAGAGAGTTCCAGTGGCAATCTTCCGGCTTCATCTTCAGACCCTCGTTTACATGTGTAGTGAAAAGTACAGAAGACAACAAAAGAATCGAGCCGAAACTCGACTATCTTAGCACTTTCCATCAGGGAGTTCCAGTGGTAATCTTCCGGCTCCATCTTCGGAACCTCATCATCATGTGTAATGGAAAGTACTCATGATAACAAAACATAATAGCCCAAATTCGACTGTCCTACCATTTGCCATTAGGGTGTTCCAGATCTTACATCCCGGCTGATAGTACTATAATATTCCATTATCACCTAACTTACATAAATATGACAAATTTCAGCTCAATCGGATGCCAGCAAGTGGTTGAAAAACGGTTTGCAAATATTGAAACTGACAACTTATATACGAACATTGCAAGTTGAAATAAAGCTTGTAAAAATGATGAAGCATCAAATTTCAAATTTCGAAAGGACAGTAATCAAAACGCAACTAATCCCCGAAACCGATCAACGAAAAAACTACATTATTTTCCAGTATCCCTAATATTTATGTCGAACAAGATAAAACTAAAAATGCCCTTACACTCTGAGGTCGCATAGAGGTCAATGATGGCTTGAACAAAAAATGGCTACAAAGACACGTGTTTTTCAATTACGAAATTATTCATTTTTACATACACGTGAATAGCCTTGCTTAGCAAGCTTAAATTAATGACTAAAAAACGTGCTCTATCACACTTGGCCATCATTTGCTTACTATGTAAATAATTACGATGACTAAGCCGAAAGACGAGAAGCTGATTTGGGAGGATTTCATATTTTATATTAATGCAGTTAATACTCAAAGATGTTTTTATAAATAAAAACTTACTTAAACCATTCTCAATAACATAATCAATAGCGTGATCTGATTTATATAACGATGCAATCAGTGATTAATTTAGTAATTATATATATTATTACCATTAATTATGCAACATGCCTACATGAATATTTTATTACGTAGATAAATAACATAGTATTATTTCTGTAATTTATTTATTTATTTTATTCGAAACGTGGGTAACCAGTATTTGTCTTACTTATTAAAGTTGTACAAATACGTAAAGCAAATCTTTCAAAATTAAATTACAGTACAGTAGGAATCAGATAAGATTTGCTTATTATAGAGATATGGAGTGGTGCGTGCCAAGACAAGCCTACGTAATTTCATGTGTGATTTTTAATATAACAAACGCATTTTGTTTTTAAATCTGGTTGATACTTGGTATCACAATAAAGTATATATCGATTTCAAGATATTGACATATTTTACATCGATTTCAGGAAGATAAGAAAAAGATAGATATTGATAAGGACAGGTCGATGTTGACAGTCTGTGCAATAAAACAAGCTGTGTGTGGGGTATTAACGAAATTCTTTTTTTATTTGAAAGACCCATGTATAAAATGTGACATTGTTTTAATGTCCGCGCGGCTTCGCACGGTTTCACGGATCTGAGTGGTCCAATTTTCAATGACTACCACATAGATCCGGCTGAATTTGAGCGATGGCCTGGGTTATGTTGACTTTGAGAGCATCGGTCGATTGCAGCTTATTGGCATAGACTTCATAAAGTCCCACAAGAAAAAGTCTAGCGGGGTCAAATCGAATGTCACCTCCGCAAGAGATAACCATGCACCAACGAACACTCATTTCGATAATAAAGTTTTAACGTGCTGCTCAATCGTTTAAGTTGCAATAGTGATTTGGTATCAGTGACTAAATGATAAACAGCAGATTCGACAGACGCCGCCAAAATAACATAGCCGCCATTAGAAAACCCTATAATTACCCAAATTTTATTTTGAATAAGCGACACTATTATAGGTATTTGCTAATATAAGCGCAATAATTTATTTGCATTCTATTTTCAAATTATTATGTTTTCTTCTTTCAATTTAATGGTTTTTTAAAATCGGGTTTAAGGGCTTTGAGAAAGAATGATCAACACCAATTTTATTTTTTAAGATGAATGAATATAAGGACTCTTTTATGAGAAATATAAATTTGAGTAAAATGCATTTTTTTAAACTCAACTATCTGGGGTTTACATAATATATTTTTTAATGCCCAAACAAACCCTGGCTAAAAGAATATATTTTAATCTAGTATTTTTTTTTATAAAAAAAAAATAAAAAAACAAAGTTGACATGATTGATTTTTCCCGTAACCCTTCAATAACGATTTTCAGGTTCAATTTTCAAATTTTTAGTCTACCCAGCATTTTAAACTATAATTTTTATACTCAAAAACCACTACAGATATCAAGAAATGACTTAAAACAAACTTAGAGGCATTATTCCCTGGATTCTAAGACGGTTTGTTTTCTACTCTAGCGTTATTGTATAGCTATTGTTGTATATTGTATAATTATAGCTACTTAATAACGGAGTTGTGAAGTATTCAATTTTTAGTTTATTGTATATTGTATGTTATAAGTACTTCATTGTTATGAAGTAATAAAATTGAGTTGAGTTGTGAAGTAATAAAATTTTCATTTTGAAATATTTTTTAATCAAACTTTTCTGTAGGAAGTTTGTTCCTAATTGGTCCTGTGGTTTCATTTATCTCACTGTGTATTGGAAAATTTCACATCAATTACGCTAAAAAATATTACAGAATCCATTAAGCCAACGGAATTTTTAGGATTTTATTCATACTGAATAAAATGAAGAGTTGTTTAGAAAGTTTTCAACGTAAATACTTTACAGTACATTACAGAATCCACTAATGCAATATATTACAGAATCCATTAAGGCAATGGAAGTTTTAGGATTTTATTGATACTGAATAAAATGAAGAGTTGTTTAGTTCAAAGTACATAGATATACATATATACATAGATATATAAATAGATACATAGATATATGTACATAAGTACATAGATATATATACAAATATAAATACATAGGACGGACTACTTCTGAACTCCATGAACAAGACAATACGTATTACCAAAGACAAAATAAAAGATTTGATCAAATCACTTAAAACATTAAAAAGTTACGAAATTGTTCACGTGGATATTTTGCTCATATACCAGGATTATTGACTTTCGCATGTCAAGCGATGGCTTACGGTTGGGTGTACACTAAAGAGATAGACATTTAAGTATTTAAGTCTGCCAAAACCAAAAGGAAGTTTCGATAATAAAATTCACATCACAGAGAAATGTATTAAGGATGTAAATTGGTAATAGCAAAACCTAAAAATAAGATGATATATTTTCAAGTTGGAAATTATCTCCGACTCGTCGAGTACAGGTTGGAGGATATCTTGAAATGAAAAAACAGCACATAGTTTTTAGAAAGACTGAAAAGAAATTCCTATCAAAGAAAGTGTTGATGACGGAAAGCGCATAAGCGGACGAGTTCCCTGGAGGTCATCAACGACGAGGAAAGCCAGGACATACAAAACAACAGATTGTAATGCCAAAGGATGATGATGATAATGATGACTAAGAATATCGTCGCTCAATATGTGAGATCTCGTACATGCCAACAAGCAAACTTTTGAGGGCATGGTTTTTTTTAATAACATCTCGTGACTGAGATGTTTTTTTTTGTTGTGTAAATGGGATAAAATAAAAAAAAAATAGTTTACAGTACTAACGATTGAAACTGTCAAAGAGTTAAGATGTTTGCGAGGAATCACCACTAAGAACATATAAGAGATATCACTTGATATAATGCCCACGAGATGCCACTGAAATGAGAATTACAAGAAAACTAAGCAATTTGAGCCCTCAGGACATGGACTGGAATTCTCCGGAGCGAGATTTTACACCTTTAACAATATAAAACGTAAATTCGAATTTTTGACGTTTACGAGGTCACACATATAAATAAGATAAAAACGAATTTAGCGCGAGAAGTAGGTAACACCAGACGTTTCGGCGATATTGCAACCGCTGAAAAGTCGTGTATTACAAACTTCATGCAGTAAAATCGTTTGTATCTTATTTATAATGTCAAACAACCGCAATAGTCTTCGATTTCTTATGTCTCACATATAGATCGATGATATATTTGTAATTCATTTTTTTTTTAAGAAATAAAAAACTTAAATACATCGAACACTTAGATCACAAAATCATTTGCGTCATGGCCTACCGATCTGAGTAAACTGTCACTACTGACTGATTTTAATGTACACAAATAACACTGGCAGCCGACTGGACGGCTTCACTATGCTAATGTTGGTAAAGCACTATACCAAAAATGAACAATAGAGTAGATGGGACATGCGCCAAGTGCACCGATAAAAAGTATAATGACATCAGCCTATCTATTAATATCATTATTAAAATAATTACCGCAATTGATATTACAAAATTGGTTATTATTAATAATAGTAAATAAATTGGTAATGGTATACGGCTGATTAAGCCTTTCAATAATGTATGTTCAAGTAGGGTGACCATAAATGACAGATTTAATACAATGAGATATTAATCTAAGATTCCAAAGTAAGATTTCTACATTTATCTGTTATTCAACGACAGTGATTAACACAACAAAATTTATTTATTTAGTATTATGACTTTTTTATTTTGTTTGGATATTTACTTAGTCGACTTAGTCGACTAACGATTGACGATAGACGATTGAATACGTTAATCGCGACTGACGACTAACGATTGATTTATTTAATCGTCAATCGGCGACTAGCGATTGATAAGTTTCAATCATTAGTCACAATTGACGATTAAACGTCTGCGATTGATTTTCTCGACAGCGGTCAACTTCAGTTTTGCGTTTTTTCGTCGGTCGGTACGGTCGGAGACCGCAAATGCGACCGCGAATGCGACCGACCTACCGACCAGAATGAAATGTCGGTTGGTATCTAAAGAGCAAGTTTGTCACGACTGATGATTCGACTATTAACGATTAATAGTCGCGATTACTTCAATAGTGATTAACGTTAGTCGAGACTAAAAGTGAAATATTTAATCAACTGACCCAACACTGATCAGTGCTCAAGTCTGTAAGTACTCAATCTTGTTTAAAAAAATATTGTACTAAGTTAGTAAATATTTTAGTATTATATTAATAATTATTTGATTCGAAAAAAATTGAAATGTTCCTTTTTTACTCCAGTGGTGGAGCTGCCTAAATATCGACCGAATTGAAAGTCTTTTCATAGTCGGCAAAGGCCATATTTTCAGTGCTTTCTAGTACTAACTGCATTTCTCAATAAGTTTTGGTGGTATCTTTTTACGAGTTATTGAGGAGCGGTTACATTTTGATATCATTTCTATTTATTTAATTGTTCATTTTATTTAATAACGAAATCACACAGTATGACATAGTATACAGATTACAAAATTTTAAACAACATAAAATTTAAAACCGGTTATGGATTTCTTGTGATTTACAAATGTATATTTATGGTAATTAAAGTAAATTTTAGTAATTTGTTAGCCCATTTGTTGATACACAACATAATGAAGATTGCTTAACAGGATTTTAAAGATTTCTTAACCCGTTGAGTATGAGTCAACCAAATCTGGTCGCGAAACAATTATCCGTTGAGTGCGAGTCGACCAAATCTGGTCGCGCGTTTTTTTCACTTCTTTGACGTTCTCATATTTATTCATAATTATCTAATTGTTTTACAAAATGATATTTCAATATTCTATATTCGAAATTTCAATGCAATCATTGTGCAGTTGTTCTTTTTATGATTGGTGTAGTAGTTTCGTAGTTATAGTACTTTAAGTCGAGCGCCGTCGATGTCGCCGAAAATCCTGCAGATGCATCCATGAAAATACCCATTTACTCCAAGGGTTAACAGGATTTTAGATACTGATTTCTTATATGCACTAATTGGTGTATTAAATATATCAACATTTCCTAGTTGTTTATAGCCATAACACCGTAGCAGAAGATAAAGACTATAGCAGCGAGTAATAGTTCCATTCCTGGATGCAATTGTATTGAAAAGAGGAAGTCGGAACAAGTTAAAATTTATTGTAGTTCTCGATGGACCATTAATTTTAATTTCTTTCACTAGATCGCTACAATTAAATATACCATTAAGTACTTTGAAAATATGTACAACATCATTTAAATTACGCTCACGAAACAGAGAATCCATTTTAAATATATATCTATATCACTGTGGCCAGCCGACTGAACCCATCGTGTAATTGTCCCAAATTAAAAGTCCGCTATAAACAGCTCGTGAATAAAGCCACCAACAATAATAGCAATCAGCGAGACAGCAGTGACAAAAAAAAACCGTCCGACCGGGATACTCATGTCCATTTTGTCCATAACCTAATAACGGCGAATGGCTGCTCACAAAACGCCAACAATTAATAGGAGGGGTAATCATGATGTAATTTGCCATAATGAGATGGGCGTGCGTTTGTCCATTGTGGGGAATAATTGTGTCGCCACAGGCCGAACGTCAACAACTATTCAGTCTACAGTCAATAGACAAGGACAACGTGTTTAGGTTACTTGATTGGCTTAATTATTATGCTAGCATTGAGTGCCTTACAAAGACAAGAACTTCAATTCGCATACAATCTAGGTGATATGCGACCAAAGCAGAGAAGTTAACTAATTAAACAGATCAAGCAAATAAGCAACTTTTGATTAATAAAATTAAAAAAAACAACAAATATTTCTTTTTTTGTTTTTTTTTTGTTGTTTGAATTTTAAAATTTAAAGAACTCACCTATTAAACAAAAATTTGACTAGAGTTTGAGCGCACTGCGTCATCTAGCGGTAGGTAAAATATTGCTAATAAACAATATTAGTAATAAAATAAAAATCGCTATTTATTTTTTTTTTAAATGTTTTTGTTTTTCATAGAAATTTTTATCAAAAGTTGCTTATCTGCTCATATTGATTCACTTTCTTTAACCCTTGGAGTAAATGGGTATTTTCATGGATGCATCTGTCTCTTTTGCAGGATTTTCGGCGACATCGACCTTAAAGTAATATAACTACGAAACTACTACACCAATCATAAAAAGAACGACTGCACAATGATTGCATTGAAATTTCGAATATAGAATATTGAAATATCATTTTGTAAAACAATTAGATAATTATGAATAAATATGAGAACGTCAAAGAAGTGAAAAAAACGCGCGACCAGATTTGGTCGACTCGTACTCAACGGATAATTGTTTCGCGACCAGATTTGGTCGACTCGTACTCAACGGATAATTGTTTCGCGACCAGATTTGGTTGACTCATACTCAACGGGTTAAGGATGCCGGTTAATAAAAACTGACCCTGAATAGGTAATTGATTGTACCCACACTGTTTAATCAATTTATAGACAAAATTAAGAGCACAGAAAATGGAAAAATATAAAAAAATTAAGTCAAAAATATGTTATCAGATAAATTATGAAACAAAAGACATGTTATTTATTTATTTAAATCAATTCACAAATCTTTCTTAACCCTTCAGACCTCGGCCCCTCAGCCGATTGACAAGTTGATGTCCCAAATTTTTTTTGTAAAAATTAGTAAAAAAATTGAATTATGACACTGTCTCACCAAAACATTAATTACTGCCAAACCACTGTACCCATAATTAAAATAAAACATATTAACATAATAAAAAATAATAAAAAAAAAAAATATAATATTAAAACGGGGCGGTCACGCTAAATCGTGTTGTGGCCGATATCGGCCAATTGGGGCTCTAGGGGTTAAATTAAGCCTCTCCAAGACCTCGATGCACAACGGAATCTTATTATAAAATAGGTTGGACTGATACAGAAAAATGTATATCAATTTAATAATTGATTAATATGTATATCGATTAAATACTTAAGTAATCTTATATAACTACGGACAAGACTCCAGCCTTTACGTAAATGGTGTAAGTACAATATTTAAAAGAATCATCATCATCATAAAAGAAAAATATCAAAATAAAACATACTAAATTTGTCAAAGTTGTTATAGCCAGCTCTGAAATAATTTCTTAACCCCCTATGAAAAAAGCAACATTACACATACACCAACAAAAACAAAATGTAAAAAGTGCAATATGAAACCTATTTGTGTCCCAAACAATAAAATCTTACAGACTAGGATAAAAAACAAACCTGTTTGTGTGGCGGTATTAGTTGTAGAATATTGTTTTTCAGTTGTTATTGGTGTATATGAGTGTGCGAGGATCTATGGCTAAAACATTGGTACCAATGCTAACAGAACCGTCACACTTTTTAAGGAACATTCATGCTTTTTCTAACATCGGAACAGAGATGCACAGGGTTGCCACTAAGGAGGTGTAAACGGTCCACAGAAAGGTGTTTTTTTGTTTGTGCGAGAGACTTGGCTAGTTTTTGATGGCTTCTGCTGAATTTTGCTTTCAAGAGTTTGTGATTCGAGCTTGAGATCATTTTTAACCGAGTTCAAAAAAGGAGAAGGTTATCAATTTGGTTGTATATTTTTTTTAATGTTGGTTACCTCAGAACTCCGTCATTTATGAACTGATTTGGAAAATTCTTTTTTATTTGAAAGGATATACTTCCAGATTGGTCCTATTTTTATCAAAATCCTTTTCTGATGCTGGGATCCATGAGGAATTGAGGGAACTCCTCAAATATTACCATATGAAGTTGAAAATGTACATGTTGGTTCAGTTTAGATAAAACAATGCATTTTTTATGGCACGAATGACCTGATTCTACAACTTGGGTTGTCGACTACAGCGGGCGAGCCCGTCACCTCAGGAAGTTTTAACGATTAGTCGTTCTATCTCCCTGGAGTGAGCGCAGAAGACTTAAGGACAAAACAGTCCACCGTCTAGCTACGCCACAAGCCCGTAAGAGGCCCAACGCCTTAACCGCGAGATAGCCAGGAATGTTACCCAGCGGGCCTACACTCACGCCCTTACTTCCAATTGTGACCAGATTACTCCGGTCTCTCGATTGGTTATGAGTTCGAGGTCGCTTGCGCGGTCCTCTCCCTTACGAAGCGGTGAAACGGTGTTTACCGAATCTATCGCAGACCACAGCGTCCTTTGCCCGGCTGTTCACCCAGGATCGGATGGCCGATGGTCATTTCAAGAGCAGTCGCCGTAAGGTCCGCAACCACCCCCGCTCTATAGGAAACAGTACTGCTTCCAGACTCCCCCGACTGTTAGTCAGGGGGGTAGTTAGGGCGCGAGTGCCGCCCGCCTGGTAACATACGTGGCTACTCGCGGTAAGGCGTTGGACTCTAACGGGTTGTGGCGTAGCTAGACGTCGGATTTGTTATGTCCAAAGTCTTCTACGCTCACTGCACGGTCGATAGAACGATGAATCGTTAAAACGTCCTGCGGTGACGGGTTCGCCCGTCGTGGTTGACATCTCAATATGTTAGTCAGGGTGCACAGTTGATTGGCTTACGCCGTACGGTGCGCAGACCGTCCAGGAGCGCCAGAAGGTTGATTCCTAGGGGAAACTGACCATAAGGCTAGAGTCCTACCCAGGCTCGCACTTCATGCGTGGAGGCCGTCGGATAGGTGTGTTGACCCGTGAGTGTGACCAACCCTGAACAGAAGGGGTCTTCGTGGCCAACTCAGCAAGGGCCCATTAACACCTTATTCTACACCCAGGGTTGGCTCCCGACGATGGGACTTCTTAACGGACAACAGCACAGATACGAAATTTTGTATACGCATTGAGTTATGATAGCCCATTCTAAGTTTCACCATGACATGGCTGCTGCACCCAGGGTTAGGTCCCGACGAGGGGACTCCCCAAGGATCAACAGCACAGACACAAAATTTTGTATATGTATTCAATTACGACAGCCCGTTCTAAGCTTCACCAAGACAGGACTGTGGCCCCGAGGGTTGGCTTCCAACGAGGGAACTTCTCTACGGGCAACAGCACACACGAAATTTTGTATATGTATTCAATTATGATAGCCCGTTCTAAGTTTCACCATGACATGACTGCTGCACTTATAATAAAGAAAGAATGCGGTTGGTTTTTTTTGTTAAAATTTTGTATGTTATGTATTTTACAAAATGTACTTTTGATTGGTACATTTTTGTTAGGTTAGCTTCATTAGGAGTTCGTGATCAATTCATGAGATCATTTTGTATATCACAAACTGTACTCAAGATTGATTGGGTTTGGTTAGATTAGGTTCATTAGGAGTTCGTGATTGGTGGATGAGATCATTTTGTATATTAAGGACTGTACTCGTCATTACCTCCCAATTTGTTAAATACTATACAAAAGGGATTTGGAATTCATGATACGTCGCTCTTTTCATTCAATTCTGGTTACCGTCTTCAAATTGCCAAATCTCTCGCACAAAAAAAAAAAGAAAGTTACTGCAACACCGATGATGGAAAAAGGGTGGGGGTTGGGTCATCTAGATGCTTGCACTAAGGCCTGTACCTCGTCTCTTGAGTGCTCATCCGAATCGCCGGAGAGACCCTGGCTCTTCAGGATGGAGTAGATTTTCACGTAGGGTGCCTTCAGCAGCTTTTTTGAAGCGACACAAATTACAAAAATGTAAGCAACTCGACCAATCATCAAAACAAAGAATAGAATTTTGAAGGGTATCGATTGATTATAAATAATGTTGCGAAATTAAATGCTATAGAGTAGAATGCATGCGTAGGCACAGATGCTTTATATACACAGTGAAATCTCGATGGATTGTTTCACGAATCTTTGTTTCCCACATTCGTTATTGTATAGTCCCAAATTAAACCCATATAAAACATGGTAAAATAGATTGCATTCATCGTTATTCAATACATCGTTTTGCTGCAATGGGCCAGATTTTGTTTCTTCGTGAAACAAAATCAGAATTAGTTCATGGTCAATATGTTAGAGCGGAATATGAAATGAATGATAGTCACTTTCCAGCATATAACTAACAATAGAAAGCGGCGTAATCTAAGACTGGATAAAATATTTGTAAACTATATCACTTGGTTTTATGTTCGGCAGGTAATTTATGTGAGGGGAAAAGATACAATCGTTCATTTTACATTCCGCTCCAAAGCACTGCTCTGTCTCGTCGAATGAACTATTTTCCGATATTAGTTCATGAATAAACGCAATCGAGCCCAATAACAGTATTGAACGAGACAGTTGAAGAGTTTAAAGATGAAGAGGATGCACATTGTACCAAACTTTTGGAAGGAAGCATATGTGGCATTTGTAACAATGTAAAAGTTTTTACATTTGCGTAAAATTAGCAAGGCCGAGAAAAATGCCATTTTGTACAACATAATAAAATAAAATTGAATCTAATGATTTCCAACATCTATGTATTTTTTTTTGAATATACGGTAACTTTATTTACATCATCATTTTTATATTTTATATGCCAAAATGCAGGTTTTTAAAAGATAAACGCTGTATATTTACTGGTATAAGTACTAGAAATATGTTTTTTTAAGATGCCACCCATTGTGCCGCATTTTCGCTTTTTATCCCTTTAAAAACGATACACAGACGTTTCACTGTAGTGAGATATTAATAGACGCTTTGAAATTTTCACTGTATTTAAAACGCCCGTGCATACGGCCGCGCCTCGGGTATCACCAGGATAGTGGCGTTTCCGACCATACGAAATATCTCTTAATAACTCAAATTAATTTGACACATTTAGTATTTATAGTGGACTCACCTCCCAGGACTCCCGAGTCAAGTCGCCGACTTCATTGCTGTCTGCTTGCTCACCCTATGAAAAATAGGAAATCAAAATTTAACAAATAATTTTATATAAACTGAGCCACCATGAAATTCAGAACCGGGTTGAATCATTGTTTCAACAGCTATAACCAAAAATATCAGTGACAGGCAAAAACACACTTCCCGTGAGGGTGATATTAGCATTTTTTTTATAAATGATTCTGCTATAAATTGTATTATTATAGGGTACGTTATTATAGGTCTTATTATTATAGGGTTATATTGTCTATATATATATGTCCAATATATATATAGGGTTATATTGTCTATATATATATATATATATATATATATATATATATATATATATATATATATATATATATATATATATATATATATATATATATATATATATATATATATATATATATATATATATATATATATATATATATATATATATGTCCAAAACAACCATAAGAATGGTATACATGGCCTTGTGTCAGAGTATTTTGTCCTACGGAGTCGCGGCATGGGGCGCTACTACTAATGATAATCTGGATAGATTGACAAAAGCGCAGAAATTATTATTAAGAGTAATTCACAGGAAAAACCGGCGTCATCCATCTGCCTTGTTATTTTCCCAATCCCATGTGCTATCAGCTAAACAGTTATTCATTAAGCATGCGCTTCTTGCATTCTACAAATCTAGAGATGATCACGCCCGAACTCAAAACAATCTGAACACAAGAATGTCCGCGAGTATCAATTATATAATTCCGTCAGTCAGGACAACATTTGCCCAGAGACATATATTCTACATAGCCCCAAAATTATATAATTCCCTTAGTGAAGACATGAAAAATTATCCTAACATAAAAATATTTAAAGCAAACCTTAATAGATGGCTACTTAACAAAGGATATGTAAAATCTGATCAACTTCTTTGCAACGCACGACAATTTATTTAGTATCACTTTTCTATTTTTCTTAATTAAATTTTATTAAATTACAACTATAAATGTATATATTTATTACATAGCTATATTTTTTATAAAATTGGTATATTTATGTGTGGGTATATTTATACAGGTGGTGGGTCCAAATAATTTATTTAAAAAAAACACTTCATTTCTTAAAATTGCATAAAAATATGCACATCTAGAGACGGGCCAAATTATCGCCTAGTTAGATGTGCTATTGGCAGTAAAGGTCATGCAAGATGTGTTAAACCTCCCTATATTAATTATTAAATAATTTATATAATTATTATAAGATTACATGACCAATGAATGAACTGTATACCTAATCATATGTACCTAAATAAATAAAATAAATAAATAATAAATAAATATTATTATAGAGTAAGATATAAACAATCATCTAAAAGACCATATATTCTATGTAGCGAGAAATCCGTGGATAAAAGAACAATGGGCAAAAATATATGGGCGCTGGGGCCCACCTCTCCAATAACAATAGCGTATTTATCATTAGAAATATCTAGTTATCTACAATATTTATTAATACTGCAAGTTACCTCAATTATAAGCCCTTTCGGAGTTTGAAAGTTCGGAATCTTCTTAAATATGGCAAATTACACAAAACCCCGAATGACAATTATTTATTTAAAATATATTATTTGCAGTAAAGATCCATACAAAATAGTATATTATGATGTACGGTCACTGGGTCACCATATTAAACAGCTGACCTTAGTATATTGCATATGTACGTCAGGAAACAGAGCGGGAATGAAATCATGAGACACATTACAGAGTTCAAGCAACATATCCCAGTATTTCCCATCTATATACTGTTGACAAAGTCGAGCATTCTTAGGAATATATAGTTTGTAACCACACAGCATATCGTCGTTGCGCAAACCAAACCTGCTATATGTACTTTTTTGAGAAAACAACTTTTGGATACAAAATGATGGGAAAAACTGCTATGCGTCGACTGGCGCATTTCTGCTATGTTCTGATGGGCCAAAATCATGGCACAGCACAATAACCAAATCTGCTATCAACACTGGGCCAGATAAAATCTGCTATGTGTATTTTTAAAACATTACAACAACAAATTTTAAATTTGATGCATAGCAGGTTTGGTCGGCGCAACGACGATATGTAGTTTATCGTTTTGGGTATTCCGCAACGGTTTCCGTTTAAATAGTTAATAAAAATACAATACCTGGATGTATTAGGTGCCCTAGGGGATATAGGCAGTTAGCCATATTTATTAAGATACAACTCAGAAACAGATTATAATTGAGATCAGTCATTTCAGTAATAAATGTTCTACATAAAGTGATCTTTCCATTGGTATATGAATTACAGCTATTGGAAAAGTGGGCCTAAAATGCCCATTCTCTATTGTCAAAAATGGTCAAAAAGGCTTTTCCTTAGAATATATCTCACGTGGGTGAAAAATATACAGTGAGACACAGTAAAAAGTCCTGCAAGGCAAGAATCGTCACATCCACTAATCTTAAGAGAGCCCACCTTGCCTCTGGCAATAGTAGTTTAGACAATAGGTTTAGACAATAGTAGTTTAGACAGAGCTGCTATGGAATTCACCGACCGGAATCGGGACTATCATAATATTATTATTACACTCCTGGGGGGTGAGCCATGGACTCCCAGACTAACGACCGGCAGTGGTAGGATTAGGACAGCTATCTTGCCATATATGAGCATCCACCTTAACACCCATTCACTTCCCCTTCGAAGCCATAGAATTTGAGATGCGGAAACTGAAGCTTTAGATATTTTTTCTAGGAAGGAGTTCATTATTTTCCTGGAGAGACCAAGATCTTTAGCGTAAAATCAGGGATTTGGTAGGCAGGCCACGAGTGCTAACTTCCACTGCGTGCAGTGAAGTGAAGCCGTTCCGGGTGACAGCGTTGGCGAGATAATGGTATTTATTTAATTTGTACTCGTGGTCTTTTGGGATATTTGATTCCCATGGAACAGTAAATTCGACATTAACCCTTCAGGCCTCGGCCCCTCAGCCGATTGACAAGTTGATGTCCCAAAAATTAGTAAAAAAATTGAATTATGACACTGTCTCACCAAAACATTAATTACTGCCAAACCACTGTACCCATAATTAAAATAAAACATTAACTTAATTAAACATAATAAAATAAAACAAATTAAATTAAAATAAAATTAAAACGGGGCTGTCACACTGAATCGTGTTGTGGCCGATATCGGCCAATCGGGGCTTGAGGGATTAAGGGTCATTTTCCAAGATAGCGAGTAAAGAGTTATACCTGGACGGGTACACGAAGACTGCCTTGCATAACAGAACCAAGGAGTGGATAAAACACAGGTAGATAGGAACTCACCTGGGGCATTATTAGGGAACCCACACTAAGATCAACAAATTACTGTCTGAGACTTTCTAGGGAAAGAAACTTGAAGAAAACATCAGGCCTGCTAACTGGGCACTGCCAACTTAACAAACAAATGCACATACTAGGGATAGTCAATTACGCCGTTTGCAGGGGTTGCGGAATAGAAAATGGTGATGTACAGATGTAATCTGTACATGCCCAGCTTTGGCTGTAAGAGAAAATAACAGGCACATATGAGGAGGATTGACATGTAGGCCATAAGCTCTTCATTTTGGATATACTACTGTATCTATGCATGTACTTTATTTATTCTAAAAATTAAGTAAATGTCTATATTTAATATAATGGGTGGTAAATATTTATTATTTATCTCTATAAAAAGTATTGTTGATATTTATCAATATAAAATGGAGCATTACTCTTTTAAAATTTTTATTTTCCATTTTTTTCCTATTTTCTTTTTTGAATAATATTAATATAATACTATTACTTTATGTTCCTACAAAACAATTTTGCATCTAGATACAGGCTTAAGAATCCCCGTTAGATGTGCATAGCGCCATTTGTTACTTGCATAGCGCCGTTTGTTACCGTAGCTGTGTCAATTATAAGCTGTTGTTCTTCAATGTTCTATTTCTTTACTTCAGTGATATTGTAAATACATTTTTTATACAAGAATTAAATCAATAAATTAAATAAAAATTACCTTTTCTCTTGGTGGTCCATCTTCTTCATCGTCCCAGTCTGTGTCGCTGTCCACGAGCTGATAACCGCGAGCTGCAACGTCTCCTATTTCTCCATATCTATCCGGTACCCAATAGTTGAGGAACTTGAACAAATCGTCCACACTGTCAATACAGAAACATTCATTATTGAAAAATCCTCATCCTTTACAGAAGTGAAACATCACACTATACTCAAAATATAGCAATTTTTGTAGTTTATACAGTAGAGCGTCGATTATCCGAACTAATTGGGGGACAAGGGTGTTCGGAAAACCGATTTATTTGGATAATCGAACTGTATAAAAAACTGTATTAATAAAACCATATATGGACATAATAATATGTATTATCTATGTAATCTGTTTTAACTTTTTTTATTTATTACAATAGTGAGTAGTAATCCATTGAACAAAATAGATATGTGTGTATGTAATACATACGTACATGAAGAGGAACGAATTAACTCTTAAAAAAGTCCTTAATTTTGGTCTGTCGAAGCAAGCCTACCCGCTTATGAGCAGCTAATTCCCGCACTTTTTTTAGTACAGATATCTGATACTGGTCGCTTTCATTTTGAGCTTCAAACCATCGCAAGACTGTATCTATACATGTAAATGCTTCAGAAGGTGTAGTTATTTTTTCATCTTCATTTTCTGATTCACTAGTCAATGCTGGCGGCGTCAGCATTATCAGTGACGAGGTCTACAATATCGATGTCCTGCATGATTTGGTACCCTGGATCTGCATCATCAACCCTCATCCACTCTTGAACGTCTTCTTCATCACATTCATGGCAATCGAGTTCTGTTTTTAACGGAGAGTCTGCGGCCGCAGCAGTTCGGTTAAGCGGTCGTTCGGTTGACCGACGTTCGGATAATCGACGCTCTACTGTATTTCAAAAAGGATTTCTTTTTGGCTATTTAAAATCAATCAGATAAATTACAATCAGTAACTTTAAATTAGGATTCAATTCAAAATTGGCATAAAAAGGACAGCCGAGGTACTTACCGATTACGAGGAACGCTGAACCAGTACTCTGGCTGCATTCTTTTCTTGCCGTAGGACATCAGTGGTGTGGTTCTAGGAAGGGCACGGCCGATGGGTCGTCCCATCCGAAGGCGGAGATACAAGGGAGGATCGTTGCAGGATCGTGCCAGTCGAGGAATCAACTCTGTGAAAAGAAAAATCATTTATGAACATTCATTCAAATCAGGAAGTTCTGCACGACTGCTGTTCATTGCGGGGGTGATGACAATGTTAACAATAAAGTACTGCGCACAGTACGCAGCAGATACATAATAAGAAATATTTCATCCCTTTTTTTTGGAATTTCTATAGAAAAAGAAAGTTAATGAGTTTGATCCCCTACAATTTTTGCCAGGTACTAGAAATATGAATAATTGAAAGACTAAGCCTAACAACGCACTGCGGTAAAATTTCGTGTTTTATTTTCGGAAAATCTGTGAACTAGCAACAAGGAAGGCGCACTGCAAAAATAAACAGTCCTGATTTAAACTCTGTTGCTACAGATTTGCTGCCATGTGTCGCCGGACAAATTGTTCCATGCTGTAGAGATTTATAATAGCCCCACTAAACGCACTGCGGAAATTATTCTGCAGATCGCCGGCAGAGATTTGCGTAGATAAAGAATGACAAAAATTCCACCAATTCCACTGTAAATTCCACACAAAAATGCATTTTTTCTATCTGACGTAAAAAACGTACTGCAACGTGCCGCACTGCATTGCGCGGTTATCCTTATAGTGAAATAGAAGAATATATAGTAAATAATTAAAAAAAAAATAAATACAACATTTAAAAAGTCACTAAGTTGTTTGTTTCCATCTGGCGTAAAATACGTACCGTGCTGCAGTGCGCGATTAGCCTAATAGTGAAGACGAAGATTATATTGTAAATAATTTAAAAATATATAAATACAACATTTAAAAAGTCACTAAGTGCATTTAATTCAAAATGTAATATGTACTTATTGACTTTCTGTACTATACTCTGTGAAATGCTGTACAGTCATAAATAAAATAAAAAAATAAGATAAAATACAAACAGAGCTGCCATGGAATTCACCGACCGGAGTCAGGCCCATCATAATACTATTTTTTTTTTTTTTACACTTCTGGGGGGTGAGCAGTAGATTCCGGACCTTCAAACCGGCTGTGGTAGGTTTAGGACAGCTGTCTTGCCACATGTGAGCGTCCACCTTACCACCCATTCATAGAATTTGAGATGCAGAAATCGCGGTTTTAGATAATTTTTCTAGAAAGGAGTTGATTATTTTCCTGGAGAGACCAAGATCTTTAAAAAGGTGAAACAAAGATTTAGCTGGCAGGCCACGAGCGCCTACTTCCACCGCGTGAAGGTGAACAGTGAAGCCGTTCTGGGTGACGGCATTTGCGAGGTCATGGTATTTATTTAATTTGTACTCGTGGTCTTTTGGGATATTTGATTCCCATGGAACAGTTAATTCTACGATAAGGACCATCTTCCGAGATAGAGAGTAAAGAGTTCTGGACGCAGGGCTGTGCATCCGAGACTTTCAGGGAATTTATACTGCTTAGAGACCGAATCGACCTCCATAATCCAATCTGAAGCTTTCTCGATTATTGAGAAAGGTTTTGCAGTGAGATGTTTTTTGCCTTTAGAGCCAACCCGCACAAACTGTATTAGGGGTTTGGAGGATACTGTGGAACCCTTGTTGGCACGAGCCACTGAGAGGCTAAGTACCTCGCGAATAACAGCAAGGACTTTGTCGTGGCGGTAAGTGTACAATCCTTGATCCAAGGCCACCTTGCAGCCAGCTAGAATATGTCTAGCTGTGCAAGGGGTGTTGCTACAAAGGGGACATGAACTATCCTCGGCATTGCTTTTACTAACTCTTTACCGTATATGACTGTCTCGCAAGTGATTGAAAATTCAGTCACGTGCGAGACAGTCATATAGACTACCCTAAAATGTCGCTATATTGATTGCTGCAACTTTATACAACAAATTATTAAGTGATATAACCACATAAGCATATATTATGAGCATAAAGTTATTATAATACTAAAATGTTGCTTTATTGACTGCTGCAACTTTATGCAACAAATCATTAAGTGACATGATAAGATACAAGATTGGCCTAAAGTAAAAGTATGAGCATAAATATGAAATTGAAGACTATCGCGGTTGTTTGAGATTATAAATAGGATAAAACGAATTTACCGCGTGAGGTTCGTAGCACCCGATGTTTCGGCGACGTTGCAGCTGCCGTTGTCCAGGGTAGACAGGTAGTCTACCCTGGACAATGGCGGCTGCAAGGTCTCCGAAACGTCGGGTGCTACGAACTTCAAGCGGTAAATCGTTTTATCCTATTTATGAGCATAAAATAATTATATTATTATAATGATTTGTTTGTTTTATAAATAGCCATTATTTTGACATAATTAATGACTTGTTGATACTGCTCCCTACTGCTCTCGACCCCTGTTCACAGTAGCGATTATCCGCACTCCTTCTCTGTATATGGAGCCCGTCTCTGCAACGCATTACCTAATCGTGTGAGGACAACACTGAGTTTGTATTGCTTCAAACGCAGGACAAAAGAACAATGCGCTCATAAATTACTGTCGTCCCCTCCGCTTCCCCTTCCCTGTGTCATTATAGGTTTATTGCTTTTTTTACATATTAACTAGCTGACCCGGCGGCGAACTACGTACCGCCTAACAGTCAATGAACGTTGTGTTACAGATTAGCTGAACTTAATTTATGATTTTATGAAAGTAATACAATGAATACAAAGTAAATATTAAGTTCACTACTTTGTTAAGATAATAACACAAAAAGAAATATAAAACTACAAAAAATAAGTATATCAATCGCGTTTCAGCAAGACATGATTGAATTAAACTATTTACATGTTGTGCAGCATGGTATGCACTCGGTTTAATTCTCTTCATTGAAGCACCTTGTGATATACAACATTTTTTATTTTTTTTATCAGGCTCAAGAACAAATAAAGCGGATGATTTGCCGACATGTGAACATGCCACGTACAACTGACCTACATGCCACGTACTTTTGTATGGGAAAATGTTTTTTCTTTTTTTTTTTTTTTTTCGTAAATTTTCCAATTTTTGTTTTTAATAGTTATTCTGCTATTCGGGACGGAGACAAATGCAACAAATCAAAAACCATGAAAATCGGTACAGCCGTTCTTGAGTTATAAATGTTCGAACAAACCTGACTTTTTTTATATATATATATATATATATATATATATATATATATATATATATATATATATATATATATATATATATATATATATATATATATATATATATATATATATATATATATATATATATAGATGATATATGATGTTTCATTTTCTGATGGATTTTAATGTTAGACACATTTGATACGACCTGTCTTTGTAAGTGATGTTAATGATAGTTTTATTTTATTTTTACTGCAAAACATGTTTTCCCATTAGGCTAAAATCAGCTGTAAGATACTTCTTCAACGCAATAAGCTATCTGATTTGTTTAATCAAATAAAGGGTTTTATTATTATTATTATTACTATACATAATTTTTCATACAAACATCTCCTAACCCTGTTTTTTGTCAGTTAGCAACTTTCTCGACTAGACCAACAAAATATCAATCAATTTTATTATATACAAATATTAATTGCCTTTTTTGATGAATTTTGCTGCATCACTGCACGAAACTTTAAAATAAATATTATTATTAATGCAAATACCATATTGTAAATTTTCCATTGCACCAAGAAAAACACTACTAAAAAAACAATATAGTAAAATAACAACCGAGTCGTAAATGAATCACAAACGCACAATGAAAATAATGATATTATCTCGATACAGTTCAATCGATTCAATATAATCAAACAATCATAGATATCAACAAAATGGTAAAAAATAGTGTTTAAGGTCAGTGGCTTCCAAAGTGGGGGCTGCAGACCCTTGGGGGTCCGCATGGGGAATCATGGAGTCAATGAACTCATTCAAAAAAATGTTATATAAATAATTAATTAATTAGAATAATTGCTACTAAATCAGGTGGATTTTATTGAGACAAGTGCAATGGCAAGTCTGCAGATAACAATATGTGAGACCTATTCTTGAGTATGGCCATCAGCTCTAGAATCGATACTTATGCAAAGATGGGCCCTGTTGCAGTTGGCTACTAAGACCCATATGTTCAGAGTCGTTCAAACTCACGGGTCAACACCCATCCGGCGGCCTCCACGTATGAAGTGCGAGCCCAGGTAGGACTCTGGCCTGTGGGCCAGTTTTCCCCAGGAGTCAATCTTATGGCGCTCCTGGACGGTTTGCGCACCGTGCGGCGTCAGCCAATGGATTGTGCATTCTGACTGACAGTCGGGGGTCCGTCAAGACATTATCAGTATTTAAAGGACCCGCCTATGAAAAAAATTGTGAATCGCTGTTTTAAGGTAAAATGCGTGCTTGACGGCTTATCTGATAAGTCTTAAAAGCAAATCTGTCATCGTTCGGGCTAACGGGATACGATAAACACAAGTAGGTTAATCTTTGTCTTGTTTGAGTGCTGTGTTCTCGAACGCTCGATCGATCGGGCATATGCGTCAACTCTTTCAACGCTTTGATAGGATCAACGTTGTTAACAATGTTAAAATACATATCAAAATTGACTCATGTTTTATGACTCACACACAGAATCATGCTTTAATAAATAATCAAGAGTGGTATCTATAAATTGTCAACTCTTTCAACAGGCATTATTATTATTTATTATTATTATTTATTTAGCAGCTTGCTATTTTACTAGCAGCTTTTGCAGCTGGTGCGTGTACTTCAAGTGTTGAGTGTACTGTTTGTCTTTGTTTTATTTTATTCCTTACACTTTTTAATTGCCATTTTTACTAAATGTTTGTCTAGTAGATTTTTAAAACCATTCACTGAGATAGCACTTATCACTTCTTGTGGTAGTTTGTTCCAAGAGTCCACCACTCGGTTAGTCAAAAAGTACTTTCTTGGGTTAGAACTAAAACTGTTTCGGTTTAGTTTTAAGGAATGTCCACGGAGTTTCTCGTTGGTGTTCATTGTGTACATTGCATTAAGGTTGGCTACATCATAATGACCATTCAGAATCTTAAACGTCTCGATGAGGTCCCCTCTTTGTCTTCTTTGCTCAAGTGTAGTAAGACCCAGTGCATCCAAGCGGTTTTCATAAGGCTTGTTTCCTTAGGGATGGAACCATCTTGGTTGCCCGCCTTTGCACTTTCTCCAGCAGTTCAATGTCTTTTATGAAGTAGGGGTTCCACACCTGGTAAGAGTATTCGAGGAGAGGGCGGACGTACGTTTTGTAGAGTTTGAGGAACAAATCAGAGTTTATGTATGAGAAAGCTTTCCTAATCATGTAAAGAAGTGAGTTTGCTCTTTTTACAACTTCTACTATATGCGGTTCCCATTTGAGGTCCTGGGACACAATTACTCCAAGATCTTTCTGTGTGGTAACTGTGTGTACAGGGGTTCCCTCGATCGTGTATTTGTGATGCGGATTCTTGGGACCTATATGCAGTACGGTGCATTTCTCTGCGTTTAGTGTGAGAAGCCAGTCCTTAGTCCATTGCACGATGTGGTCGAGGTTGTCTTGAATCAGTTGACGGCTTATGACAGGATCTCCAAAGAATTTGGTGTCGTCAGCAAAAAGCGTAAAGGATGTTTCCATAATCGCTTTGAGGTCTGTCAGGAAAATACCGAACACAACAGGGCCGATCACCGAACCCTGAGGCACGCCACTGAGAACGTCATGGGCTTCAGATAGTTCCTCTCCGACTCGCACCTTGAATTTCCTGTTCGATAGAAAATCTGCAATCCATGACAGTAATTTGCCTCTAAACCCAAAATGTTCCAGTTTGTGGATTAATCGTTTTATTGGGACTCGGTCGAATGCCTTCTCGTAGTCCAAGTAAATTACATCAGTAGAGTTCCGTTCGTCCCACTTACGAGTCCATTGGTCAACACATGTGAGGAGGTTAGTCACAGTTGAGCGTCTCGGGACGAAGCCATGTTGCTCCTCGATTGTTATGTTTTCCCGGGATAGAAAAAGTCTTATTTTTTCGGCTACAATTTTTTCCATAGCTTTGCAAACAAGACTGGTAAGGCTAATCGGGCGATAGTTGGCTGGAGAGAGTTTATCACCTTTTTTGTAAATTGGTGTTACAATTGCCTCTTTCCAGTCGTGTGGAAGTGTCGCGTTTTCAAAGGACAATGTCATTATATGTGCAAGCTGCTCACACAATTCCGCAGAGCACTTCTTTAGGAACATTGCAGGAATTTCGTCAGGTCCCATAGAAGTCGCATCCCTGAACGATGTCAAAACCTTTAGAATTGCATCTGGCTTGAATTCAATCGTTTCAATACAATTTACTATCCTGGGCACCAATATTTGCGGCATAGGATCATCACACTCTCGAACATAAGACTTTTTAAATTGACTAGCGAACACATTGGCGACGGCACGGTGTTCCGTCACTATGTCGCTTGAGTTTTCAGCTCTTAGCGCCGGTGGCACACACACTTTTGACGTCAGTTGTCCGCGGACATACCCATAGAATGCCTTGGGTCCAGTTTCTAAGATATTTTTTTCAAACGATTGCCTAAGTTGACGTATAGATGCCACAATCTTATTGTTAATTTTTCTGTATGCTTGGTAGCTTGTGATGGATTTGTTTAGCCGGTAAATTGCCCATAATTTTCTTTTTTCCTCAGTCATAGTTAAAATATATTTGTTTATCCATGGCTTGTTTTTCGATTTCTTCGTTGGTTTACACAGTGGTACATGGGTATCTAGTATTTTCTTTACGATGAGTTTAAAATCATTCCATGCACTGAGCACTTCTGTGTGGCTGGTGTTCAGTGTGTTGTTTTGAGTAAGCGCAGCACTGACACTGTCGTAATCTGTTCGAAAGTAGTCACGACGGGGTTTGGTGTTGCATCTGCTGCTTCATTCTTGAATAAATTGAATGGTTGCAATGATAACGCAGTGATCGCTTTTCCCTATGTGTGGATGGTGTTCTATTTGGGTACAGAGGTTATGGTCGTTGCACAGGATCAGATCAAGGAGGGATTCTTCATTGTTCCGCTTTCGTGTGATTTCTTCTACTAGCTGATGCAGATCTGAGCTGGTGTACATGTCTACAAATTTTTCGTGGAGAGCGTTATAACCGTTCAGTTTAACGAGTGGCCAAGTGATATCTGGTAAGTTGAGGTCACCTAAGATGAGTATAGTGTCCTGTTCTGCGGCTTGCTGGATTGTATTAAAAAGTTGGATATCTGTTTGTTCAAGTGCGTAGTGAGTGGGGCGGTAGACAGCACATACCAGCAGTTTGAAGTTCCCATACTGAAGATTGAGCCAAAGCGCTTCCACCGAGTCATCGTGATATCTAGAGTTACGTTTTCCAAGTATAGGTAAATTCTTGTGTGAGTGTGCAACAAAGATGGCCACACCTCCACCCTTCTTACCACTCGTGCGGTCATGCCGGACACTGTATAGCCTTGAATATTGATTAGACTGTCTTTTATTTGCGGTGTCAGATGTGTCTCCGTTAATACAATAAATGTAGGATTTCGTTGGTGTATTTCTATTAAGAGTAAATCAAATTTTGCCGTGAGTGATGCCAGGTTTGTGTAAAAGAAAGTCATTTCGGTGATGGACGATGTCAGTTTTTTGCATCTTTCACTATACGCGGGCACCCATTAATATATTTAATGGTTAGTTTTTCTTCGCCTTTGGTGTTTCTCTCTGCTAGTTCCTCGCGTAGGCGCCGCAGTTGATCTCGCTGATAGGGAGTCAGATCGGACTTTGCGTTTATGGTGGCTGGCAGTTTGCTCTTGTTTTTAAGGATGTGAATAGCCTTCTGCTTACCGGCCATTATCAGCTTCAGTGGGCGGGGCGCATTGATGTCGGGGCGCAGCTTACCGAGACGGATGACGGCAATGGGACGCTCGCAATCTGGTAAGACGGCAAGTGCCCGCTGCACGCTGTCCGCATCGTGCTTCCTGCGTTGTTCCACATTGTCCGAGTGCGACTCTGGGACCCCGAACATCACCACATTGGAGCTCCTCTTCTTCCTCTCTTCGAGCTCGTCGATGACTGAGTCCAGGTTTAGAGTTCGAGTTTGGTGCGTCTTTAACTCGGCTAGTTCACTGCGTAGCTCGCTTAACTCGTTCTTGAGTTCACCAACCTGTGCCCTAAAGGCGGGGAGCTGGCGCACGCCCACCTCGCAGTCGGGACAGAGATATTTGAGCGTACGGGCTGGCAAGACCAGCACCCTCATTTCTGTTGCCGCTAGTCCACTGCATTTTATGCACACTGATCGCTCACAACTAACACACGAGATTTGCGGGTTTTTATCGTCCGGTTTAGGCAACTTCTTTTCGCATTTCATGCAAGAAGACATGGTTGTTGCAAACACACCAATAAATACTAAAAACAGATGGTTTTTTGATTTTTATTTGCGTAATTTCAGTGAAAAACTTTTTTGTATAGAAAAGCGGGTAGTTCCTTGTTTACATTTGCTTTGTTTGTAGATTTTGTGTAATTTATCAATAATTCTTAGATTATTATTGGGGATAACACTTCCACTGATTTATTATAGGGTTTTCAACGCGTTTATGTAGTTTTCGGTCAGAAACAACTGGTTTATAGAAACTTTTTGCCACTAGAGTAGTAAGAGAGTTGTGCACTCAACAGATGTGAACTGTCAATCGAACAGGCATGCGTCAACTATTTTAACGCTTTGATACGATTGACGTTTTTAACAATGTTAAAATACATGCCAAAATATACTCAAGCTTTATGAGTCACAAAGACTCATGCTTTATTAAATATTCAAGAGTCAATATCTATAAATTCGTACTATATAACTTTTTTGTCTTGTTTTATTTTTTAAAAAATTTTATTTTAACAAGAAACAATACAGAATTGATACATTAGATGTATCACTAAAACCAGGTCTGGTTTGCCTGGGATATAATTCATTATTTTAATATAATTAAAATTTATTGTTATTTTACAATCAGCAACATCAATTAAATTGTTTATACCAGTTTGTATCTTAATCGAGCAACCAACGAACGCTTTCAGATCTTAGAAATTCAAATTGTGAGAGACACACCAGTTTTAGATGGTATCTATATCGTACTGCAGTGCTTCACATGTTTGGTTGCCAACAGTTCGGAGAAACTTCTTTTTTTTGTCCTGTTTTAAATGACCATATTATGATGCCAGCATGCCAAATTTCTGCTCAATCGGATTAAATATTTGGGTGCTATCGTATAGGAATACACACGGACACACAGAGCGGCAGACAGACAGACACACAGACAGAGTTCAATCAAAACACACCGGGCCACCGGTGGCGGCCACTAGACGCGACCACTAGTGGCTCAGTTGAACCACTAGACGCGGCTACCAATCGCAACCACTAGTGGCTGACTGGCAGCCACCAGTCGCCGCGCTCGGCCATCACTTTTGGCTAGATTCCGTTCATTTCGTTAGTATATTTGCAGGGGTCGAATGTGTTTGTAAAATAGAAACTCTCTTGTTTTCGTTATTGTTGATTATTGTACGACGTAGGAAATCATCGCAACACAGTTTGAAGCAGTGCAAAAGTAAAATACTTACTATCAAACGAAACGAAAAGCTCCGGCATATCGTCGACAGACACCATGCTTCTGTAGTCGAGCTTCGGTATGCTGCTCTGCGATGAAACTGACGATTTCTTCGTGTCAGGTCTTCCGAAGCCTCCGAGGGAACTCCGCCTAAACCACAAGACACGTTAAAAAGTCGAAAACAGCTATTTTGTAAATAGTCTATAGGCTAAATGTAGAGTTGGGCGCTTTAATATCAAAAGTGTCCGACTCTACATCTTTCTCTGTCTAACGGTAACACAACATCAATAGGTCTGACTACACAGTACACAGACAGACGATGGGTGAGATAGTAATATAAAAGTGGTGATAGGAGGTAGAGTAAAATGATGATGTTGATTCCTAAAATGATCCATGCAATTCTTCCTCTACGCTGGTAACAAGTGATTGGTGAAATTTATTTTTATTTTTTATACTTTATACCTTTCACAGTAACGGCAATACTCGGCTTGTGGCAGTACTCACGTGGTCACCCATCCAAGCCTGACATCTCCCGACACTGCTTAACTTTGGTGGCATCTTCTGCTTAACTTTAATCTGACGGAAACCAGGGAGCTAATGGGCCCAGTGCAGTTGAGCCATTATGACCCATGTGTTAGCGTCGGCCGAACTCACAGGTCAACACCCATCCGGCAGCTTCCAAGCAGAAGTGCGAGCCCGGGTAGGACTCTGTGCCTGCGGGCCAGTTCCCTTGGGAATCGTACTTCAGGCGCTCCTGGGTAGTTTGCGCGCCGTGTGGCGTTAGCCAATCAATTGTGCATTCCGACAGATAGCCGGGGGAGTCTGAAAACGGCTTTCTTTCCTTAGCAGCAGGGGTGGTTGTTAACCTTACGACAACTGCTCTTGAAACGACTAATCAGCAATCCGATACCGGGTGAAAGCCGGGCAAAGGATGCCGCGGTCCACGATATATTCGGTCAACACTGAATCACCGCTACGTAAGGGAGAGGACCGCGCAAGCGACTTCAAACCCGTAATCAGTCAGGAGGCTGGAGAAATCTGGCTGTAACTGGAAGTAAGGGCGCGAGTGTCCACCCGCTGGGTGCAAACCCGGTTTCTCGCGGTAAGGTGTAGGCTTCTTTAGTGCGAGTGGCGTAACTACACAGTGAATTGTTTTCGTCTAAAGTCTTCTATGCTCATCTCATGGGAGACAGAACGATCTAATATCGTTAAAACTTCCCGAGGTGACAGGTTCGCTCGTTGTAGTTGACAGCTCCAGTTGACGGGAGCCAGTGTTTCAATGCGGCTACAAACCTTACACGGATGAAATTTTGCCCTTTTTTTTTATTTATAATTTTGAAATTATACAAAAACTGTCAAAAATGCTTGTTTTTAATATTGGAGGTGCTTTACGAAACGATCCTTCTGCTTGTATATTGTTATTGATTCTGAGAAAGTTTTCACTTCACGAGTCGATCACTTCTGTTTCTGTATTTTTAATAATATCTTGAGATCTAAACACCAAAATGACTGCTGAGTACTTGCATGTTCGGTTTATGGATTTGAAGTCTCATATTGAATTACGAAATATGTTCTGAAGCTCTGCAAGGTTTATGATGGGTCAATTTTTGAAAATTGTTGGATGCCACTTTTCTATCATCAAAACGATTGACTACAAGTGAAATGATCAAGAAATTATCGACTGATAGACAACAGACTGAAGACAAGAGAAAACATGCAATTGCCAGCTGCAATATTTTGTAATTTTACATAGTTGAAAGATGTTTTAACAATAACAATCTAATGATTGAAGGAATAATTCCTAAAGATTCTTTAATAAATATTTAATACTCGTAGTTGTACATAAATGAGGCAAGATGCTTATATGATCTAAGAGCATGTAAATTTGACATAATTTCTATTATTACAATAATGACTATTATTGTTCGTGACACAGCTTATCATTTACTCAATTTTTTCAGAATGTAGATTGCGTTGTTTCTGTGTAAACAAAGTTTCTAATAAAAATAGCAGAAACTCTATTGAGCCCCAGAAATCGCTCTCTTAAAGGGCCGGTAAAAGGATAGTTTTCAAACAAAACGCTAATGTAGATTACTCTCGAATAAAAAACAGCAGCTTCATGAAACTTAGCATAGTGTAAGATCACAATACTGTACAAGATGCTTACTAAGTATACTTTTAAAAAACTGTTTCATACGAAAGTTATTATAATTTTAAGATTTATAGAAAACTTATCCATTTTTTAAGCGTATGAACTTTTGTATTAAACATTTTTTCAAAAATCTACTCAAAGAGCAATACCAAGGATTATATAAGGTACTAGCTGACCCGTGCCCACTTCGTTGGGCGGTAAAACTTTTTACCTGTGATGAAATTATGAGTGTGGTTCGGTTAGTACTGAGTGCTATGATTTATTTCCTGACTGCCAAAAGAAGGGTTATATTTTTACTGCATATGTATGTATGTATTTGCATGCCAATTTATATTGCATGTATTACCTCTTTAACTATTTATGCAGTAAAAGGAAAAATATATGCAGTAAAAGGGAAAAGTCTTTTATTTAAAACACTTGAGACGATAAATTTACTTATTTTGATAAGAATTCATAATTGTTGATAATATGACCAATAAACATGACCTAACGATTGAAATTATTTTTAAATATAAAATACTACTTTTTGTGACTTAAATATAAAAGTTAGACATATGCTGTCGCTGACTTATTTGTAGGCATTATCAAGCTCTACAACTTTTCTCTAGAACTTAATAATATATCTCTCATCGTTAAGGCAGCGTTAGTTAGAAACGTTTTCGTTCGACCGCTTATTCTCCGACTTACTTTGCAAATCCGACTACCACGAAAAAGTCTTTTCATTTTTCGGATTAATATATAGCCTATGACACTCACAAATAATGTGGCTTTCTATTGGTAAAAGAATTTTCAAAATCGGTTCAGTAGATCCAGAGATTACTTCCTACAGCGTCACAAACTTTACCTCTTTATAATATTAGTATAGATTAGATTACTCAATGCCTTACAACGTTTTGGCAATTGGGATTTTACTACGAAACGCAACGTATAGATGGCGCTCATAGATCTAAACATTGATTAACTTTCTCTTAGTTTAGTAGCCCAATAGATGGCATTCTAAACACGCCATAGCGGTATCCTATTACAAAATAAACTAATAATCTCTGTCTTAAAATAATAATCTCTATATATTTTAATATTATTACGTATTCAATACGTAATGTTGACATAGATTAGTAGATGGTATTCTAATCTCTCCGTATTATTTCTGCTATATAATCAGCCTATATAAAATTGCGATAGATGGCTTTATTAATTGAATGTTATTATTATAATCACCGGTTAAATAATAAGTTTTTATAATGAATCAGTCCTTTATCAATGTTATTATAACATTCATTCATGATCAATGTTATTATATGTATCTAATTAAATTGCTATTAGTTTCGCTGGATAATGTTATTAGCGCCATCTGCATGTCGCCGGCGCAGAAGGGTTGCCAAAAAGTACTATGGCATTGAGCAATCAATTCCCTATATAATCAATAACGATACTATAATCTTACACTATGCGAAGTTTTCATCATAATTTGATTTATTATTCGAGATTAATTTGCAATAGCGTTTTGTATGAAGAACTACCCCTTTAGCAGACTTTCAACTTATTGTAATATGAAATCAAAGATTATCACTGTTGTTTGACATTATAAATAGGATAAAAACGAATTTACCACATGCAGTTTGTAACACCCGACGTTTCTACGATGTTGCGACTGCTGTTGTCCAGGGTAGACTCCCTGGAGTCTACCTTGGACAACGGTAGTTGCAACATTGTCGAAATATCGGGTGCTATAAACTTCACTCAGTAAATTCGTTTCATCCTATTTATAATTTCCACTCAATTTCTGTAGATGCAATGCATCTCCCGTGTTAATGTCAAATTTGCACCGCTCTTTTGCTTTGGAAAGATGGCGAATGAGCAAGCGCGATACGGTTAAACACCAATCGAGAACGACAAACCACAATACAACAACGACAAGTGATGTGCATAGAGAATAGAGGGTCCAGTGACTACGACGAGCATTACGTTAGATACGCTTTTTCGTACCCGGCCTGTTGGAAAACGCTATCCTGCGGCGCCTCTTCCGACGGCGTTTTGCTCAGGAATAGCCCCGTACCGAGCTCCACTAAATTCATTGGGGAACTGCGAGTCGTTTTGCGTTACATCGAATTAGATAATGGATAGTTTCCCGATGAGAATAATCGATCGATGGATGCACCGTTATTATAAATCCATGGTGAAGGCATTGGGAAAGAAAGTACCATTATTTTGTAGTTAAGCAGTATGGCCAATCATATCCTTATTGTGAATAAAATCATTGCTGAAATAGAAGACTATCGCGGTTGTCTGACATTATAAATAAGATAAAACGAATTTACCACGTAAAGTTTGTAGCACCTGGCGTTTCGGCAATGTTGCAACCACCGTTTTGTATAGGGTAGGCTGTAGACAGTTACAATATTGCCGAAACATCGGGTGCTACAAACTTTATGCGCTAAATTCGTTTTATCTTATTTATAAAATTAATTGCTGTTTGAGATCGTATTCCGTGAAAGACTATTATTGCTTTTGGTTTTATTCTCCTATTATGCAGCATTAGTGATCATGAGGGCGAACAATACTTTTTAGACATTTGTATGGAATAAATGGTGGCTCTGCAGACTGCTTTTAATTTAGGAAATGACTCCTGACGTCAAATGGAGAAGAAAACGTAAAATAATTATTTTCTTGTTTCCTTTTTTTTTTTAAATATAGACTTCTAATTACGAGAGATTATTCTAGGCGGAAATGAGGTAAATATAATGTACAACTTTTTTGATTTAGGGCTTTGTTACAAAGGTAAAGCATTGTTTATATTAAAAAAAATGATATTCACTTTTCTTTTTCTTTAAGGCCAAAATTAAAAAAATGTTGTAGATGATTTTCAACTCAGTTTTTAGTGTAGAATAAATCTCCTATAATTAAAATTGTTATACAATCTAAACATTACTTTAAAAAAATATATATTTTATTAATTATCATTTTCAATTATAATCTTACGAATCATTGCCAACATTTAGGGCAGGCTGTGTAGAAGCGTGTTGTATATATAATATCTTGTATTTCAAATGCATATTTAAAATAAATATTATTATTAATTTCATAATAAACTTGCCGAGGGTATGAATTACTCGCATAGGCCTTATTCCTGATGCCCGGGCCACACTAACGGGAATTGCCGTTAATAACGGCGATGATGAGCGTTTTTGCTGCGGCCACACCTATTATATTGCGATAATTAATGGCATATCCCGTTAGTGTGGCCCGAGCATGGTGCAGACGCGTACGACTTCATCTGTTTTTAAAATCATATTGATATATTTCCTGTGAATTTTCACTTTTTAAGCAGATATGACGTCATAGTAATATCAAAATGATCAGGTGTCCTGAACTTTCGTGAATGTCCCAGGAATACACTAGATTGTCTGCAAAGTGAGGTTTGTTCTCTTGATCGCCAACGCCCGACATTGGGCATGGAACAATACACAAATCCAATTCTTTAAAATAATAAGAATAATCTGAATTGGAATCATTTAAAAAGGCGCATTTCATGAAGTTATATGTACAATCGATATTAAAGGCAATTTGATAATGACTCTTTAAAAGCAATTTGATTCTTATGCACTGATCCATACAGCTTTAAGTGTTGGTTAACAAAAGCAGATGCTTCATCGAGTCTGATATATGACTGTTACATTCATTAGCCTAAAGCAGAAGAATTTTAGGAAACTTGAGTCAAAAATTAAAAGAAACAAAAATATCCTTGGCAAATTCGTTTTAGTAACAACCCTACTGAAGTCCTTTAGTGAAATATTCATATGATTAAATATAATTATAAATCCTGTATACAGGATGCGAAGGACCAAGTGTTACTATGGAATAATGCCATAATTCTATAAATTTTTGATTTTTTTTTATTTTAAAATTACAGATAATATTGCGATTTTAAATTATTTACATAAACTGCACTGAGCTGACTAAACTCTCATTGCTCAAAACCACCTTTGGACTTGAGTTGTCTGCCGATAAAAGCATCACACGCTGCACGAATGTGGAGCTCCGGGATTCGGTTATTCTCGGCGTAGACATGCCTCGAGCGGATCCAAACTATGGTGCTTTTTAGAGAACACCGTGTGACATATAAAGCCATGTGACATATATGACATGACATATACAGGTGTCAGGATATTCAGCGACAGGCAATCCAGCTAGTACTAAAAAGAAACAAAGCCGCCGTGGAACACCGACCAGAGCCGGGCTCAACATAATATTATTTTATTGCAACTGTGGTGCCTGGTGCCACAGGTGAGTGTTTACCTTATTACTTCTTCACTCCCCATAAAAAGACATAAGATGGGAGATGCAGAAATCGAAATTCAAGATTTTTCTAAGTAGTTCATTTTATTATGAATAAGTGCAGAAGTCTGAAGTGTAATAAAAATATTACGGTGGGCCTAGCTCTAGTCAGTGAGTTCCATTAGAGCTCTGTTTGTATTTTCTGACGGTTCAGAAGTCGACAATACGCTACCATTTTCCTAGTTGGATTTATGGAAACTTTCGACATGTTTACATTTAGAGCATACCGAGTCAAATCTTTAGTTGTTTTTAATATATTGACTCAATTAACCTCTGTAATTCTAATATTCTCCCACTAATAATAATAATTCCGAAGAAAAATGATATGTAGATCACTCACCTATTGAAAACTTTTAAGAAAACACTTCCGGAGTTGTGGCTGTCGCCAGAATTCGGCAAAGAGTCGCCTTGTGATCCTGTTGAAGGAGCAGTGTTGTCTCCGGTTAATCCTTCCATCCAGGATAGCGGATAGGATAGGCGCTTCAGCATCTGAAGATCAAGAATCCTCATTAGATAGATAAGTGGTGTGGAAGACTTTATTATTAATAATCTTGTACAGTGTTCTGAGTGCACTAGGCTGACATTCACAACAACCTTAACTTCGTATTGTAATTGCTGTATCAAGAGTTAGTTTGTACGAATTCAAAAAAGTATTGATTTTAATGTAGGGTAGTTGGAAAAAAAAGGGATTTTTTAGTTTGTTTATATTATTTATTGTGGAATTTCACAATGGGCGGATTTATTATCAGCAAAAATATCTTACAACCAATCCTACTATGAAGAGTTTATATGTATGTGTACGTGTGACATGTTAGTGTGTTTTGTTATTATATTCGATTGACAGAATTGAAATGCAATTCCGTTAATTATATCCCAAAGGAAAATGGTGACCCAGCCGGGAATCGAATATGGAACCTTCCAATGTAAGATCAGGCGACCTAACCACTGCCACCGGGCTGTGTATTTTCTGCATTTGTCTTTTCCATCCCTGATCATTTCGTTGTGCCCGAAGTAAACCTGATGAGCAACTGAACGGTGTTTTAAGGGAGTTGGTTTCGAAGCCAATGCATGGACAGAGACAGGACAGGACACGACAGAAAGAGTGAGAAAATAAATAAATAAATACAAACGGAGCTGCCATGGAATTCACCGACCGGAGTCGGGCCCATCATAATACCATTTTTTACACTTCTGGGGGGTGAGCAGTGGATTCCGGACTTACGAACCGGCTGTGGTAGGTTTAGGACAGCTGTCTTGCCACATGTGAGCGTTCACCTTGCCACCCATTCACTCCCCCTTCGAAGCCATAGAATTTGAGATGCGCAAATCGCAGTTTTAGATAATTTTTCTAAGAAAGAGTTGATTATTTTTCTGGAAAGGCCAAGATCTTTAAAGAGGTGAAATAGAGATTTAGCTGGCAGGCCACGAGCGCCAACTTCCACCGCGTGAAGGTGAACAGTGAAGCCGTTCCGGGTTACGGCATTTGCAAGATCATGGTATTTATTTAATTTGTACTCGTGGTCTTTTGGGATATTTGATTCCCATGGAACAGTTAATTCTACAATAAGAGCCACCTTCCGAGATAGAGAGTAAAGAGTTATATCTGGACGGAGGGCTGTGCATCCGAGACTTTCAGGGAATTTATACTGCTTAGAGACCGAATCAACCTCCAGAATCCAATCTGTAGCTTTCTCGATTATTGAGAAAGGTTTTGTAGTTAAATGTTTTTTGCCTTTAGAGCCATCCCGCACAAACTGTATTGGGGGTTTGGAGGATACTGTCAAACCCTTGTTGGCACGAGCCACTGAGAGACTAATTACCTCGCGAATAACAGCGAGAACTTTGTCATGGCGGTAAGTGTACCGTCCTTGATCTAAGGCCACCTTGCAGCCAGCTAGAATGTGTCTAGCTGTGCAAGGGGTATTGCTACAGAGGGGACAAGAACTATCCTCGGCAAAGCTCCAACGAGCGAGGTTACTGGGGTCTGGAAGTGTATGCTGAAAGGCATTCAAATAAAATTTCAGCATCTCTGGCGTCCAGTCATAGAGCATTACCTTCCAGTGCATTGGAGGCGGAATGCAAAAGTCCCCAATTGTTGTCCAATCATTCTGGCATTGAAGGCCAATAGCATGAGCTATACTCTTGCTGTCTCTGTCCATACATAATCTCCCCGCAAAAGAGACTTCTTCAAGTCCACGTCGCTCGTGGTTGTACTGCCATACCCCAGACCAGTGCCATTCTGGCTGATTCCAGTAAGGAACTTTTTGTGGAAGTCTACGCGGGCTTGTAGATCATTTGCATCACTACGGCCACTTATTACGTGCTTCGATATTGCCGGATCTTTGGAATTGCACAGAATCGAATTTTTGGTTATTCTGGAGTTGGCGTAGAGCAGAGAGGGCAGTTTAAGCGCTAGCCCAAAATTTTGTTTGGACCTGAAGAGAGTCGAGGGGTCAGCTGGTTTGGCTAAGGACAGCCAGGATTTTAAACTAGCTGTCACCAGCGCATCTAGATGGGACAGTTGAGTTTTGGTAAAATCGTAAATAAGAAAGGGCCATGACAAATGTGACGTTAGATAATTGTCATAGATCCAGGCCTTACGAGGGCCAGAAATTAGCAAGGCATCTATTTTCGCCAGGCAACTTTTGAAATGCTCTATAACATGATCGCCCGAGACGTCTTTTCCCTGATGGGTGATTTTTCTGCCGAGGAATTTGAAATGATTGTTTGGGTCTATAAGGGAGATATTAGAGCCCTTATAGACCAATTTGGGGTCATAGGATGTAAATTTTGTGCCCATGCGGGCGAGTCCAAGGCAAAAACATTTGGAGGGCTTCACTTTTATACAGTCTGACCAGTCGCAGAAAAGCTCCACTTTCTGTAATAGCAGGGAAAGCTGCTTGGGGCTTCTGGTGATGAAAGTTAGGTCGTCGGCAAAAGCGAGGCACGACGAGGTGTATTGGCCGTCTGTTTTAAAACGGTAGCCCCACTTCCTGTCAAACTGGGTCAGGCTTTCCAGCAGTATATTAAAAACTATATTAAAAATCGTCGGGGAGAGGCAACAGCCCTGAAATAGTCCAATTGAATATGGTATAGAGCGGGTAGTCCATTCTTGCGTTTTAACATGGAAAGTCAGACAGTTGTAGTAGGAGGCTACAATGTCACGTACGACTGGTGGGAAGTTGTACCAGCGGAGTGCAAAGTGGAGGAGACTGTGTCGGACTGACCCAAAGGCATTCTCTAGGTCGAGCCAGCATACATTGATTTGGCGTTCGTGCTGTCTCGCATCCTTGATGGCAGCAGCCAGGAGAGAATTGTGCTCGAGGCAGCCCGAGACGCCACGCATGAAGCCTTTTTGAACTGATACTCCAAGGTACTCATTCCGGTGCATGAATTCGCTCATCCTCGTGTGGACTATGCTAAAAAAGATTTTGGCCACAGTGTCTGTGAGAGCAATGGGCCGAGCGTCCTTTGGTCCGGTGCAAACTGGGACCTTCGGAATTAAGATGACTGTCGCTCGGCCAAAATTCTGTGGGACTACACCGCTATTCCATATATTTCGGAAGATGGATACTAAATATTGCAGAAGGCAGGGGCATTTTTTGTATACTAAATAGGGAATACCATCGGGACCCGGAGTAGAGCCCGACGGCTTCCTCTTTACTTGATTAAGAATCTCATCTAGAGATGGAGGTTGAGAAGCAAAAGCTACCGTAGGCAGGGGCGGAGGTATAATGCCCGGCGGAGGGCTGTAATTATGGAGCCGCATGGCTAGGGATGCGAATTATGTTATTCTGACTTTATCGAAGTAGGAGAACAGAGACTTTCTAGCAGAGTGGGCTTATCCATTAGATAACAGGGAGGAGTGGGCATTGTTGACCATATTGTATGACATGGATAAGTGTAGATTTCTGCAACTTCGAATCTGTAGCCATTTACCGGTCGGAAGCCAGCCTTCGCACGCAAAAAACTGTACCGCAACTTTTTGGTCGATTTTGTAAATAAATACTAACAATATCGATTTTTCATGAATTCCCTCTTGTTACCTAATAATTAACCTTATTAGGCATGTATATTAATTACATATTTATATAATATATATGGGGGCCGGCTGAAAGGACTACAAGCGGATCTGTCAAACAATGCAAGATGCCTAATTGCTGGCGCCCGACCGGTTAAGGGCTATTCCGAGAAGCTGAAACATGATTGTTTCAAGAAGATTTGTAATAAGGTATGCTGTATTAAGGTATGCAATCATCATAATTCATAATAGGTAGTAGGTCCATTGTACTAAGGTCTGCTTTACTAAGGTCTTGCTGCTTGTAGTAAGGTCTGCTTGTAGTATTTTTTACAACAGATGCAGACTGTGAAAGACTGAATAAATGCAATCACTAATTTTATTTGTTTGTGCCTGCCGTTAACCTTTCGAAAACCAGTCATTCTATGCAAAATTTTCGAAGCCCTCAAAAATTTGTTTGTAGGTGTGTGCAAGTATTTTAATATATAAAGGTGACTTATTCAAATGGCAGGCTTCAATGACAGGCTTTTACCGCAGTGGAGGGAGAAATAGAGCCGATAACTGAATAAATACGGATAACCCAGGGGTTAAACGTTTGGGCGATGAGTAAGGCTAAGTTTTTTTTACAATTTTTGAATTATAATTTTTTTTTATTTAAGAATTGATTACTAAAACATTGATTTGCTTACAAAAATAATAAGAACCGAATGGCAAAACCTTAACCTTTTGCTTATTCGATTCTGTCACTCTACTGTGACTAGCCTGTTCTAGGGTGGACAGGACTCTAATATTATAATCAGTTACGTACAAGTTTTAGTAAAAAGCTAATGCCCTAAAATTTTGCCCTAAAATGTGGTCTTCAAAATAATAATAATAATAATAATAATAATATCAATAAAAAATATTAAAGATAATATAATCATTATATAAACAGCAATAAATATAATGTAAAATTCGATTAAATAATATAAATAAAGTTACAAGTGAGAAAAGAAAGCAACAGTCATTGATATTTACCAGTCAAAACAAGTACAAATCATTGTCAAAATAATATCTAACAAAGTCAAATAATTTTTGGTAGTTAGTTCAATATTTAAATATACTTCAACATACATGTTTAAAAATATGTTAATAATTTGTGCACCTAAGTTTTATTAAACTATCATTTCTAACATTTGATGTATGGTTAGTCTGTCATGATTCGATAACCATTTCTTTATTTTATTTTTGAATTCGCTAAATGTCAAATTCATTTTTATTTCCATATTGATCAGATTGTAAAATCTCGGCGTAATGAAAGAGTAATGTCTTTGTCCGAATGACCTTCTCATCCTGGGTATTATTAGGCTATTTTCTAAAACTTGTCTAGTTGGTCTTCGGTTCTGAATTATTCCTAAATTTGAGTTATTGTCCAAAAATAGCTTTAAGAGGGAAGTTGATAGAAAAAGTTGCCTACAATTAAAGACTTTAGCTTCCTTATAAAGTTCATTAGTGGGATGGCGATATGGTCTACGAAGAATAATTTTTAATAGAAATTCCTGCACAACTTGCAATGGCTCTAGTGCAATGCTCTATGATATTATATAGGTATAGTCTATTCGTAACAAAAAAAAATGGGCACCAACCTTGTTCTTTTTCTCTCCTTTGACATCATCCTTTCCGGAGCTACTGTCCTGTCCACTGGTACTGTCCAGAGAGAAAGAGACGGAACCTGGTTTCCGACCTGAAGTTCTGTCTCCTGGAGTGGAGGTGGGAGGAGCCGAAAGCGGAGGTTCTGCAGGAGCTATGGTCACCGGCGGGACCCAATCTTGGGACAGAACGATGTCAGCATCGCTGTATACCTGTGGGTAAACCGGACAATCATTAGATAAAATTTATTCCGATAATATCCGATTTTATCCATCCGATTTAAAATTTCCCTTACCTTCTTTGTATTCGTAGGAGGGATGTTCATCATGGGATCCCGAATGTCAATTCCGGAGTCATGACAGGACAGCTTCACCAGGTGCAGCGATGGAAGATCGCCGCCTCCGGGAGGTGCTAAGGATCCCGAATTAGAAGCTGCTCCAGTGCTGCTGCCTTCGCCGGTGGAATCTTCGCGACCTTGATCCGCGGTCGAGGAAACCTGAATATGTCATTTGCAGCAAGTCAGATCATGTGAAGCACTTTATTATATATTATCCTGCATTTAATGTGATAATTATTCTCGGTATGACTTAACCACCCAGCTCTGTTCATAAGTACTCATTTTTATATATTTCCCATATTATGAAATCGGAGACTATCGCGGTTATTTGACATTATTAATAAGATAAAAAACGAATTCGCCGCGTGAATTTTGTAACACCCGACGTTTCGGCGACATTGCAGCCGCCGTTGTCTAGGGTAGACTGAAAGAGCTGTCAATTCGTTGTTACGCGGGTAGGCCGCATACCGCTGTTGGCAACGGTATGCGGCTGTAGACAACGGCGGCGGCAACATCGCCGATACATCGGGTTGTACAAAATCAGGTGGTAAATTGTCAGGTGGCACAAAGTCAGGTGGTAAATTAGTTTTTTATCTTATATTTCCCATATGTTTGGAATATATTAAATATACTGGTAATTACTATAAATCAGCTTTTAACAAACCGGTTTTGCAATGACTGGTTGTTCATTTTTAGTTTTCAAACCAAAATTATGCCTTAAAACTTTTTTTTTAATGACCATTTTTGCTGTTGAAAATTAATCACTTCTGAACGTTTCAAGTTCATGAAATTAGTTTTGCAAAAAACTCAGTATTCATATA
The DNA here is from genome assembly GCA_944548615.1 of Micropterix aruncella. NCBI lineage: Eukaryota > Metazoa > Arthropoda > Insecta > Lepidoptera > Micropterigidae > Micropterix > Micropterix aruncella. Next base: position 5,348,036 of record OX155968.1, read on the forward strand.
TTTTTTAGCAAACAATTTTTACCTACGACTTCGATATATTAGAAACGTATGGGGAATGAAAAAATGCAATGAACCTCATTAACCCATCCAATGTGTAACGTCCCGCTCGGGACGATCGCCTACCTACGGCAAAATGTCTAATGGGCAGTTAAAAAAATTCATATTCAATGCGATCATTTTATGATCCGTATAGTGGTTTATAACTTATGGACGTTTTTCTCAAGGCCGTCGATTCACGCCGACGATTTCACGTTCGAAACGGTACGGGCGAGATTTTACTTCACAAATTAAAGGGTTAATCAGATACGAGATTGCAATAAACGTGCAGCAAACGTGGCTTACTCAGATCATATTTACGATACCTAGTGGAATTCTAGGGACTGATTTTATTAAGTCGGTAAATATAAATTAATAAAGGCAGCCACCATTACCATGCATAATAGACGGTGTTGTATTTAATTTCATTTTTATACAGTTGCTTGAACTTTCGTTTATAGCTAAGTGGGTGTTTATCGGTCATTGCTGTCAATTTAGAAGCGTTTTTATCAGTTCTATCAAGATAAGGAAATGTTTTACTGCTTCATATTTACTGTAATTTACATAGATTGTTAAATGAGATAAATTTGGGTTCTTGTACAATCTGAAAATGACTGACCTTGGAACTCCATTTATGAACATGAGCTTGCCATAAACATTAACGCATTTGTACTCGAGCAGCGCTGCTAGGCGCCAGGGCGGTGTATTGCGTCCGCTCGAGCGGCGCTGCTACGGCGCCCGGGTGCCATAGCAGCACTGCTCGAGTGGACTTAATAAACTGCCCGACGGGCCGTAGCGGTGCTGCTCGAGTGGATGCAATAAATTGCCCGGGTGCCGTAGCGGCGCCACTCGAGTTCAAAAGGATAAGTTTGTTTGAGTACCTGTAAAACGCTTCCCTAATATATCCGAAATCGTCTTGAATTGCTGGTTCGCCCATGCGAAAAAGGCCTCGAGTACAAAGTGTTGAAAACCATAGGTTCTCATGACTTGTATTATAAGGCGTAGCGGCCCTTGTTCAATAAATAATACATATTTCTAACTCAATTGAGTTTTTTTTACCAAACAAGCTGCCACAGGGGAATTTCCATGTAAAAACTATATATTTTTTTTGTATTAGCAATAACAAAATGGGTCAAAAAGTATCACTCTATTGAGGGGTTTTAATTGTTGAAAGTGCGTCTTTTATAAAAATAAATATTGGGTCTCAAATTTGAACGACAACTAGGATATGCATTCTTACAGATGAAAAAAGTAATTTTAATATATCGAAAATTAGGTTTTTTTCAATGGTTCAAAGTTGTGATTTGTGAAGTTCGCGTTGTGAAGTAGTTGTGCAAAATAAAAAATATCAAATACTCTACTTGCCCGCAACAGCTACTTGCCCGCAAATGAGCTAATCTTAGCAACTCAAAAATCATCAAACAAACCCTCTATTTTCAATTCTCCCGCTATAACTTTTAACTGTGGTTTTTAGACAGCCAGGAATACAAATATGGTAGGTATTTTGGCAAAAACTTATATGACTTTGTGGTCATCGTCTTTGACACTAAATCAAATAGTATGATACATTTTGGCTCACCTGTACATGCTTTGATGTTCCTAAGGAAATTCGTCAACAATTCAGCTACGAGTAAATATGGGACACAGGTAAGCCAAGCGCTAAAAAATCTAAGATCACTAAAAACTATTTTCGCCGCAGTATACTCGTTATGCACTATTTTATCCAAGCCAACTTAATTCTATATCTAAATTCATAATGAACAGTGCAGGCTTATCGAATTCACCCAAAAATAAAATAAATGAATTGTGAAAAAATAATGAAATAAACACCGAAATAACAAATAATATAATCCCATGATCGCGGTGAAGTAATAACATAAATAAAATGTGCAAACATAAAAAAATACATGAAACAAAACCACCGCATAGTGGGGACTGGGAGGGCGCGCGGGTATATTTGTCTTAATTTTTTCACAAATCTTTGTTTCTCATTTTTCCTCGGGAAAACGGAGTTTTTCCGCATTTCGGTCATTACCTCGCTCGCCATGTCGAGGGAATTCCTCTCTTTTAGAGGTATCGCCCAATGGTGATCCAGCATAGATCGTCTCCGTTCTTCGGCCGTCTGAAAGTACCATAGATTATAGAGGGCAGTCGGTCGGGACCTTCCACATGCATCGTTGTTATTTATTATTTTTTTAGTAGAGAAAATAGTAGATATAAAATATTTTTAAAGTTAGTAACAGAGGTGTTAGTGTGAGATGGTATGGTAGTGATTGGTATGTCGCACACTTGCTTCCAAAGTATGACATGACTCTGACTAGCTTTCCTATAATACATAAAGAGAAGACAGAAGCACCAAAACAACACATGGCGTAACAGAAATAAAAGGTATACTTACAAATGTTTTAACTACAAATATTATACGGATAGTTATATAAAAATCTATAGTTTAATGTGGTTGAAGTTTTTTCTAATAATCTTGTGTATCGATTGGATGAAACAATGGCATTATGAATTTTAGGTATGGATTTTTAAAATACCATATCCCAGTGTCAATTTCTTAATCAATAAGTTGATGAACCATCTAAAATAGTTAACAATCTTTCAGATTTCATTAGGTTTCTGGTGGCGATTTCAGTTATAATTTTGTGGCCTTCAAGTAAAGGGAGATATCCCAAAATTGTACACGGAGTCTGCAATGTTATTAATAAAATATAAAAACATCAAGGACTCAAGATTCAGCTCTGAGAAACTCCAGATCGTGTTGCAAATGTTTCTGTCTCCGTCACCTGACGTACTGACATCCATTATTAAATTAACTTGTGAAAAAAACTCAAAAAGTTAATAGACAAAAATAAAATACAAACGTAGCAGCCATGGAATTCATCGACCGGAGTCATAATACTATTATTACACTTCTGGGGGTGAGCGGTGGACTCTGGACTAACGACCGGCTGTGGTAGGTTTATGACAGCTGTCTTGCCACATGTGAGCGTCCACTTTACCACCCATTCACTCCCCTTCGAAGCCATAGAATTTGAGATGCGGAAATCGCAGTTTTGGATATTTTTTCTAGGAAGTTGATTATTTCCTGGAGAGACCAAAGTCTTTAAAATGGTGAAACAGAGATTTGGTTGGGAGGCCACGAGCGCCAACTTCCACCGCACGAAGCTGAACAATGAAGCCGTTCCGGGTAACGGCATTTGCGAGATCATAGTATTTAATTTGTACTCGTAGTCTTTTGGGATATTTGATTCCCATGAAACAGTTAATTCTCGCAATCTTCCGAGATAGAGAGTAAAGAGTTATATCTGGACGGAGTGCTGTCCAATACTTATATTCAAGACATTCAAGGAATTTATATTGTGAAATGCAGACAATTTATATTTTTTAAAAACTATAGTATCATAGGACAAAACACTCAAAGAGTCACCTTTGAAGCAATTGTGCAATGTGGATGTGAGAATCGAAAGAATTACAAAATTTTAATGAATAGGAAACGTAACAAGTATATGACTAAACCGTGTCTATGGAACCCAGTAATGCTTGACCCAAGAAAAATATGACATCCCAATGAATATATTTTTTTTTATCGATGTAAAAATATATATATATATGGTCATAAAAAATAGACGGTAAATATAAAAATGAAAAACACAAAAAGTGAAATGCAAAATTACAAATAACATGCAGCAGCATAATGGGTAGCAAATTCAAGCTCTAAACTCGTAATATCGGGAGTATTGAAAGATTTACAATATTATTTGTGTGTATTATTATTTGGTACATTTTTTGATAGTTGTTTGATCCATCCAATGTACGATACATTCCATGATCATTTCCGTCATACGATATAAATTTTGGTTAGTAGGCTTATCCTATCCACTGTTTTAGATGCATCAACCTCCGCATCCGCTAGTTTTATTGATGTATTGACGTCAAGCACATTTTGGCACAATGTTGTTAGATGTGCCGTCTAATATTAATTCTCCACAGTTTAAAATTTTATAATGGACTAGTGGAATGTTACCCGGCGATGCTCGGGTATCCGGTTCCTTCCCCCGTCCCACTCCTACTCTCCCTCTCCCTCTCCCCGCCGAATAGCCTATTCTAATCACCGTTCCTTCAGCTATCTCTATTCAAAAAAATCAGATCATTTCATTGGTCCTTTGCAGCTTCCACTTTTGCATTTAAAATATTTTTATGGCGATCGGCTGAACAGTATAGAAGTTGGCGGCCCGTAAGTACGAACACTATAACAATGTTTCAATACCAAATTTGCAGACGAAACACGTCTATAACTATGTCAAATTTGAGTACCGGGATAATCACTTTTATGCCTATATTATTTCTATATACTTCTGGTCCATTTACGTTAATAATAAAAATGAGCTTTAGTTAAATAATAAAATGTACCGACCTATCTGGATTGTTTATCCAATACCACAGACAACATGGCACTTGTTTATACGCTGCCGACTTTTGTAGGAGCGCCGGGCGACTAACACTTCAAAATATGATTACTCCCGTTGCTCTGCATATTATTTATTGAATGTAGTATGTTTAGATAGGTTGGTTGATGGGCAAGGGATTATAGTCGTTATTAGTTTGCAGATAATGCGTATTAGGATCAAAATTCTACGAATATAGCCGGTCGGATAGCTGTTCCCTGGATATACAGCACGGGCGTTATTAGTAGTTTGCCATAGGGCTCACGGCTCATGAGAAGTTAAAATCTCCGCCACTGACTTCAGCCCAGTAACCTCGTTTATATGGGAGTCCCGACTTCTTTTCACATCGTCTTTGCTTCAGATCACTACTCATACAAACATTTCTTCACTATTGCATCTCTCTGCTATTGTTTGTCACTCTCAATATTCCCGATACGAATAAATCTAGCGAGCATCCTAGCTTATGCTATATCATGAAACAAGTCATACGGTGCTGATGCCTGTGGGGGTGACGAGTTCACGGTCGAAGGCCTTGGGGAAGGCGTCTCCGCCTCGCTCTGAACCCTCGCGACTATCCTCTCCCTTGTCCTTGTCCAAAGTGTCCTCTGATTCCTCCTCTTTGCCCTCCACGGTAGTCTCGTGTAGCTCTGAGAATGTTTCATCCTGTAGAAGTTCAAAAGAAAATGTATTGTATTGTATTGTATATTTTCCACGATAACCTCTGAAGGAGCGCTTTATAAAACTTTCTTACTTTGACTAGAGTGGAGTCTTTATCCTCGGGATTCGATTTGTTCATATAGTATATCTCTGGTTTCTCTCCTCTGAAACAAGAAAGCACATGATCAGAAAGTTTCCAGATTTTTAGTTTCTCCATAAGGTTTATTCTCATACTAAAAAACTACATGCTAAATCGTAGAAACCGAACTACACCGTTTAAAAGCTATCTATAGTATAAAATCTAGAAAAAAGAAGACTATCGCGGTTGTTTGACATTATAAATAGGATAGAAATGAATTTACCGCGTGAAATTTGTAGCACCCAACGTTTCGGTGACGTTGCAGCCGCCGTTGTATATTTTCGCCGTTTCGGTGACGTTGTTGCAGAGCTGTCAATACGTTGTTTTGCGGGTAGACCCCATAGCGCTGCCGCCACTGCGTAGGTAACCTACGCAGTGGCGGCAGCGGTATGCGGCCTACCCGCAAAACAACAGATTGACAGCTCTTTCAGTCTACCCTGGACAACGGCGGCTACAACGTCACCGAAACGTCGGTTGCTACAAATTTGATGCAAGAAATTAGTTTCTATCCTATTTATAGCAATCAATAGTTTTTTTTAGGTATAATCATAGAACAATGCTTTCAGATATATATATATATATATATATATATATATATATATATATATATATATATATATATATATATATATATATATATATATATATATATATATATATATATATATATATATATATATATATATATATATATATATATATATATATATATATATATATATATATATATATATATATATATATATATATATATATATATATATATATATATATATATATATATATATATATATATATATATATATATATATATATATATATATATATATATATATATATATATATATATATATATATATCTGAACTAAAAGTGTGTAATTATTACGTATTTAAATCTCTATACCAAATTAAAAATTGACATATTTATGTAAATAATATTAAAATAATAACAGCTATGATTTCAAAATTTGTTTGTCATTACATTATTATTTTATCTATATTGTAGGATAGCATATAGGCATGTTTAGAGCGCCACCTATAGTGCACCACCATACTGCCGTACCACGAATGGCGCTATATTGAATATAAGAGAAGATTAATTAATGTTTGGAACTATGAGTTCATCGTTGATATTCATAGTAAAATCTTAGCTGCCGAATTGTAGTATGGAGTTAAGCAATCTAATAGCTATTTAATTAATGCCAGCACCTAGCTTAACCTTTCGGAAACCAGTCATTCCACGCAAAATATTCAAAGCCCTCGAAAATTTGTTTGTAGAAGGTCTGTGCAAGCATACTAATATATACTGGTGGCTCATTCAATGCCAGACTTCAATGACAGGCTTTTACCACAGTGGAGGAAGAAATAGAGCCGATAATTGCATAAATACAGATTTAAAACAGATAATAGGAAAAACGCTGATCGACGGGCCCACAGGGGTAACCACAGTCACAAGTAAAAAAAAAATATGTAATGGCGATGTTGATTTCTTTTTCTTACTCAGTCTTACTCAGTGGACTGTTTTCTCTGAATACAAAAAATAACTAAATTAAGATAAGCGTTAAGATTTCAGATTATTTGTAAAGGCTCATTTCACTGACTATGAAACATTGTCGCATTTATTTTTCCATACCTCTATTTAAGAAGAAATTAGAAGTTAGTTTATTGAATAGCGAAGTGCCAGACTAAAAGTGAATGTCTGAACTACAGAAAAAAAACATTACCTATATTAGAAAGGATGTTGTGTCTCACTTCATATCATTCATCAATCATAAACTTCTCTAAATTCTTTATTTCATCTATATTATTGCATTGTCACATGTTATCATCAAAATAATGTAAACACAGTCTGGCAAGGAATCATTAACAGACTGAAAATACAATGAAATCACAATACAGGTACTAAATTTATATGCAATATTTAATGTGTTTATTTCATTAATAACCTTCATTTTTTTTTTCAATGTTATCAATATATAACATATATATAGTATAAAATAATGTCAATGTGGTCATATGGATCAGTGCGTTCAGTGCATTTAATATTCCCAATGACTTATATTGGTGAATATTAAACGTTTGCGATTAGGGGAGGAGCTTAAAAATGTATTAGAAGCAAAAAGGAAATAATTGTTTTTTATCGGTTTTGTAGCTTATTTTAAAAGAAAAATAAGTGAAGTGTTGCCACCATATTAATCATTTTACACTGATTTTTTGATAAAATAAAACCTTACCATAGACATATGAAATTGAAGACTGTCCTGGTTCTTTGACATTATAAATAGGATAAAAACGAATTTACTTTTTTTTTTTTTTTTTTTCAATAAATTTATTCATAGAAAAAGATACATTTTTTAAAATATTACAATCTTGCCAAACTGGTATACAGTTTGTTGGCGAGAAAAACTCTTATTTTTCTAGTCTTACACTTCTAGTCTTACACTGCGTGTAGTAGACTAAAGTTCTGACAATTGTCTTCTGTGGGTAGGCGGCAAACTGCTGCTGTTACTTCGCAGATTATAACGGCGGTGGAGCGGCGGCTTCAGCGCATACAAATTTTGAAAACCATTATGCAAACAACTTCACTGTATTTTGTGTTACGTCCTTGCGCTCGGCGATGGGCATAGATAATATTTTAAGAAGATTGGGAGCTACAAACTATACGCAGTAAATTCGTTTTTATCTTATCATAGACTTGAAAAGCATAATTTATATTATAATGATGATTAGTTACACTGCTTCTGCCAATCCAATTATGCCAATTCTGTTAGTCTATCATTTATGCCTATGCTTATTACAGAGTCTACATTTAAACTATTACACTGATTAGCAAAAACTTTGAACGAATAAGAGACATGGCAGGTTATTAAGTTTTTATATATATTTATGTTGAATTACTCACTTAATCGTAGCATTAGGATCGGAATCATGGGTCCTCATATGTGCGATATCATAGTAAATGGCTGCATTTACAACAAACTCCATAGGGGCGATCACTCCGTATAATTCAGGACCGTGCTCTATGACCAGAAAATCTGAGACGTTTGGATCAAACATCACAGCGTTTGGAGTGACTAGAAGGACGCCGGACACAACACCCTGAGAAACAGAAAGAGCATTTTATAGTCTAAGACCCCACCGTAAGATTTCTGCTTTTATCTCTTATTTCAACAGGGTTCGAAAATATCATAACATTGATATAAATATCCAAATATTGGACATATAGAGGATGAGTTTTAATTAAGCGGCTTCCTTTAAGGGGGTGAATACAAACTCACCCTGTATAGATATTTATTGGATAAATATCAAAATCGCCTGATGCTCGCATTTTAAAATGGCAGTTAGACCATGTGTATATAATTAAGAAGAATATATATATAATTTATAGTATAGAAACTCTCCTGACCTGACCATCGGTGATGTGTCTGACATTAATCTTAAGAAATCTCTGCGGAGCGGCTGGGGACGAAGGGGCCTCTGGTGATCCGGGTCGGAGATTATCCAATAATTCTGAAAATGTACAAAAAGTTACATTAATATTCGTTCATTCAGAATTCGTGCAGTTATCACTTTTTCTACTGACTTATTACTGTCCGTTACAAAGAGCGTTATCAAGGGGCCATTTTCAGAGACAACCTACGGAAAATGCCGGGACTGCTTAACCGTTTTAGTGCTAAGCAATTTTTTGTGAATATATATGAAAATTGCTATACATTTTTTGATTATTTTAAAGGAAAAATAATGGTGTCAAATAAAACACTCTAATTCAGACAAATATCAATCTATTACTATAATTCTTTTTTTAATATAATGAACAAATGTTTTGTGATACTTATATAAAAAAAAACATAAAATATCACGTAGTATTTACTTTTTTTTTCTTTTTGGAAATAAAAATTATAAAAAAATATATCTCAACAAGAATGCTTTGCCGCACAAACAGCATGTAGGCCTTTCCTACAGCGGGCGCAAATAAGTCGAGATCGCTTTACACTCCCTTTTTTGCTACATACTGTGCACTGGCGCAAGCTACGTCCTGGTAATTTTTCCAGAGCAAATTTTTTAGTTGATGAAGATGGTTGTGTCGACTCGCCATTTTTATAGTTCATCCACTCTATTTCGATATCATCGATAATTTTCGATGTAAATTGGAGCCGGGTATTTTTTTTTCAGTAGTGTTGGAGACATACAAAATTTATAATACTGCTATTATTACTGCTTGTATCCGTTGTTTCACCGTCCGTACAATCATTAGAGACCGAATCATCGTCCGAAGTAATAGCAAGTGACATGGCTATTTTTGCTCAATAAAATATAAAAACTGTAAAAAGTGGTTTTTAAATGTATAAATATGCACTCTCGTAACAAATTATGCGCGAGATTAGAATACGTCCACTACCACGAAGCACCAAAAACACACTGATGTGCGCGGCAGTTTTGCGCTGCTGCGCAATTTTTGATTCAAACTATCGCATCACTTTTGCGCCGCTTACGGTTGCGCTCTAACGGTTAAAGTATAAGTATAAGTAATTTACTCAACAACTTATATATATATTACAAGCCTCATATCAACTTGCGAGTGCGGCGCGCTGTGACCAGCTCGATGGAAGTGCATCAGTAAGCAGCTCACAGTGAGCGTACGAGCCGCTGCAAGCCAGCTCCGTGAGTCTCAAAAGACTTTCTCGCAATTTCACCCCAAGCGTCATCTCTTTTTAATTTGTTTGTAATGAGTGGGGTGTTTAGGGTCCCAAAGTATGTGATAATCCATATGCAACAATATAAGAACCAAAGTTTGTTCGCGTCGTCCATTTCGCTCACCAACTGCGCGCACAACCGTCTCCACAATCCGAGCGGCTCAGACTGAGCGCCCTTTAAGCACCGCCTTTGAGCGCCCTTTGAAGCCCACCTCTATTTAAACGGGTTTGTTACCACGCAAAACTACCGCTGTTCCACTAATCCAAAACGCATTATTCAATGTCTTCAATACTTCCCCAAAGCCGATGATGGTAACGAAAAATACAATGCGACAGTCGCAGAATTATTACTTCGACGAAAGTTTTGTACAAAATATACATAACTACTCTGATGTATAAAATATCCAAATTCCGAAGAATCAGTCTCTCGTTCCGTAACCAGCTTACAACCTGTTTGTCAAATTTGACATTTAACTTCTAAGAACGTATGTGTTAAAACTGAGGATGAACTTATTCATAAAGGAGGATGCGACAAAACATCCTCACCAACCAATTACAACTGGAGATATGTTGTTAATTAAACAGCTCGTTTTATGACTGTCATTTGTTACTATGGTGGTCAGTCTCAAATCATTGTGGGAAAAAAGTTACAGCTATAACAAAAACCTATTTCATTGTATGTAAAAAATCGTTTAAAACATTGGTATCGGTAAAACATTGTTATTACCTTTTAGTGTAAGAATAATAAAATAATCGAGTTATATTAAAACTGATAATGCAAGCATAATGTATCACAATTGTTACTCTGGCAGTTCCCCTCAGAAAAAGTTATGGCGATGCGAAACATGGCAGCATGGAGTGACTCCGCATACTCGGCCGGTGATAAGAGACAATGCGAGAAGCGGAAAAAGGGACTGCTTCTATAATATGGTACATTGGTTTCACAAGACATGAACCTTTCATTCCTCAAAAAGCACACTTAAATAATGTTATTGTTGACGAGCTTTAACCCGTCGGACGCCAACAGTGCCTTTAGGCACTTTGCGTCGTTTGACAGATCCGCGCGTAACCGTTTCGGCCGTCCTCCATAAATATTATATAAATATATAATATACATGACTAACAAGATTAATTACTAGGTAACAAGAGGGAATTCATGAATAAGCGATATTGTTAGTATTCATTTATAAAATCGACCAAAAAGTTGCGATGCAGAGAGGTTAGCCCTTTGGGTACAGATTTATTTAAATAAAGAAGTCGAAGCAAAACGTATTGAACACTCACTGCGATAAACTTCAGGAGAGTCTGGCGAGGGTTTAGTTATTATGAACATCGGCCAGATGTGTTTATTTCATGGAATTATAGAATCAATTATAATGTCCAATAAAAATCAAGACAGGGAAAATGAGAGGAATGAGTTTGTATTTTTGTCTAATTTCTAGATCCTGCCAGACGCATTCCGCAACTTCTAAAAGTAGCCAGACTTCTTTCAAATGCTAATCTGTAATAATATCAATTTGTATTATAAGTTTTAAATGTGTAAAAATAAGGGTGGCTTATCCGTCAGACTCGTCAATTGTGGCTACGCCCAAACATGCGCATGACGAGTATCAGCCGTCAAATTTACCCAAACGGTTAAATCACTGCTTGTTAGTTCATTTTTGTTTTTCTGTAATACGACTGCTTAACCCTTCAGGCCTCGGCCGCTCAGCCGATTGACAAGTTGATGTCCCAAAAATTTTTAGTAAAAAAATTGAATTATGACACTGTCTCACCAAAAACAATAATTACTGCCAAACCACTGTACCCATAATTAAAATGAAACATATTAACATAATAAAACATATTAAAATAAAACAAATTAAATTAAAATAAAATTAAAACGGGCCAGTCACGTTGAATCAGTTTGTGGCCGATATCGGCCAATCGGGGCTTGAGGGGTTAAGCATGTTTTACTGTAATTAACCATTGTTTAGATACGACACAGGTTTCTCTTTTAGCTGTAACTTTCTCCCAATGATTTTGAGTCTTACCGCCATAGTAACAAATGACAATCATGAAGTGAGCTCTCCAACGACATACCTGATTGGTATTGATCGGTGGGGACGCTTCCCATTCATTTTGCCATCCTTTATAACTTAGTTTCTTAAGGTGGGTAACCATTAGGTTCGCGCATCAACTCTGCTCCGCACATCTGCAACTGCTCAAATGGAGACAGTGCGCGCATCAACTCAAGAACAACGAATGCTCTGCAGTTTTCATTCGAACGCTAAGCTAACATGTCGTCGCCAGAATTTATTTTTAAATTGGTCATTCTTCGGATCACAAAGCACTGTATAATTTCAGTACTCCTCGATTAGAGCTAGACATTCCTCTTCGGTCCACTACATAGCGATAGATTCGCGGTTACTGAACGCCGATCTTGATGCGCGAGGCGTATCCACCAACGTCTTACTTTGCTCTCGTCCACGAACACGCTGCGTTCCACTTTGTGTTTGCAGCATTTACCGCCACCACCACCGTGCACCGTGCAACGTGCAACGCTGCACGCTCCAGGAGTGCAAACGTATCCACTACTGGAACAGTTGCAAATGCGCGGAGCGGAGTTGATGCACGAAACGTTACATAGTCTCACTGTTTAAATGAATTTTAAGACAATACCTTTCTCCTGGGGTTCGGTGCTCTCGGAGTTAGCATCTCCGCTCTCGGAAGGTGCATCCGAGTCTTTATCTCCATCTGAAATAATAGTATAAATTGTAAGAAAGAAAACGGAACATAAATCAATTATTAGTACCAGTCTGTGAGAACTTCTGCGGTGGTACCAATGACCATGATGGACAAATTTGAAAAAAGAGAGACTTGCAAATTTTGTCCATACACCAAGAAGCGCAAGACAGGCTATAAATGCATCAAATGCTCGAATCATATATGTTTAGAGTGTCCTATGAAGGTCTGCAAAAAATGTGCTCCGAATACGACATAACAGTTACTTATAATTAGTTACTGCGATTTGCGCATCTCAAATTATAGAATTTGAGATGCGCAAATTCCAGAAAAATAATCAACTCTTTCTTAAAAAAAATATCTAAAACTGCGATTTGCGCATCTCAAATTCTATGGCTTCGAAGGGGGAGTGAATGGGTGGTAAGGTGAACGCTCACATGTGGCAAGACAGCTGTCCTAAACCTACCACAGCCGGTTCGTAAGTCCGGAATCCACTGCTCACCCCCCAGAAGTGTAAAAAAAATAGTATTATGATGGGCCCGACTCTGATCGGTGAATTCCATGGCAGCTCTGTTTGTATTTATTATTATTTATTTATTATTATAGACAATACATATAACTGTTATACCTAACTCTTTCTAGTTCATTAGATATCAGGCTTCTGATATTGGTACTTAAATAAAATGTTGTGAGTTAGAAGTGTGTTTTATTATCAATAACTCAAAATAGCGGTGCCACACACCGATGTTCCCTATTACGTAGTTTAAAATCATGTTCCCAGTAAAGGGTAAAATGAAATTAAAAAATGTAACAGAGAAGTTTTTCCTTTGGCAGCACTTATAGAGCCTAACCATCCTCTCAAATCAGTTAATAAGGATCTCTGATTGAACTAAGCCACTGTTCCAGTAGTCGACCTTGGATTTATAATTATTATTGTAAGCGCGATATGTCTTGATTTTATGAATCGGTTAGTAGGTAATTATGAGATTAATTAACTTAACTTACCTATTTATAAAATAAAGAGAAAATGTTTAGAATACGGTAGTTTTGTTAGACGGAATTTCATGTTTTAAAATTATGTATATAGATACTAATTAGTGCAAATAATTAATAAAGAATGGTCAAATGCTCCATGGAATGGTGAAATGTGAAATGAATTAATAAATGGTGAAATTAATTAACCCCTCGAGCGCTGACGTTTGAACTGTAGTTTCTCTTAGAGAACGCGAAGAAAAAGATTACATCACAACAAAAATATAGCGTTTCAGGAAAACGACGATTACTCCGAAACTACTATACGGATCGTATAAAGAAGACCTGTTTTATGTTCCTGTTGAAATTTGCTATTAGATACGTGTAATGTCGTTTTGTAAAGCAATAAGCATTATTCAGAATTATCTGTCAAAGTTGTGGTACAGAAAAAAACTGCCCTATCCAACATTTCTATGTTTTATCTGGAAATAAATCACCCTTTACAAGAAATTGTGAATACTTTTATAATAACTATAATATGCTTCATTCAACCTATGAGTTCGTTTTACTTACACCCATACAAAAATTTAAAAAATATTCGGTGTTGAAAATCAACATGAATATTGAAGTTTTCGGTTTGGTTTGGTTCAATCATAGACTTAAAAATGGCGACTGTATGAAAAATAATGAACCAACTAGTTAACGACAGAGAATCTTCTCCTCTTTTCGCACATACCACAGGCCGTATGATTTATGTGAGGTATCAAGGGTAAATAATTGGAAAACATCGGCGCCGACCTCGGCTGGGACAGATGTCCCCTTTGCCGCTCTACGGTAATTTCAATTGTGGGACAATTGTCCCGTTTGCCGCTCAAGGGGTTAATAAATAAATGGTGAAATTAATTAATAAATGGTGAAATCGCAAGGAATAAGGTGTAGTGACATAGTTACGAAATTATAGCTGCGATCAAATTGTGCAGCAGTGACTTTTAGGTTCATAGAAAAAAATATTCTCCAACATTTTCTTGGTTTTTAGCAGTGGCGTAACTAAGCCGTCGCAGCCGATTTGGCGCACCGGGGCCCACGTTAGATTGGGGGCCCGAAATGATACTTTATTCTAGGACCGACATTGCGTTCAGCTCTGCTAGGAAGCTAAGGAAGGCAAAAATATGGATGTCTCAAAACTGATCGATGATTTTGCAAGCGCAAAGCAAGACAAAAACCACTTTAGAAATGTATGTTCACATTTTTTATAATACATTAAGTAGGTAATTGAAATATGTAGATATGCAACAAAATATACATTTCTAATAATATTATGTGGGTATTTTTTAGTCTTACTATTTTCGCCCTTAGTACTTCTACTCAAAATAAATAATAAAACCTGACGTTATTATTTTTTCACTA
Source organism: Micropterix aruncella (assembly GCA_944548615.1). NCBI lineage: Eukaryota > Metazoa > Arthropoda > Insecta > Lepidoptera > Micropterigidae > Micropterix > Micropterix aruncella. Next base: position 5,363,116 of record OX155968.1, read on the forward strand.
ACATTCAAAGGTGGAGAAATTTGATTAAGTAATTCAATTTATAGTAAAGCGTCGTATTAATATAGAAACAAATTTTTGAACATTCTCCCGCAAGAATGTTTCTATGTGATCCCGCGTCTCGCTGAAGTACTTGGGAACTTCTTGAACTTCAAATGAAAACGCCGATTTATAATGTAGCAAGGTATACAGTAATTACATCCAATATGTCATAATGAATGTAAATAAGTAGGGGAGGGATCTTTTGTTCAATTTTGCACTGAGGCTCATTTTTCTAGTTACACCATTGGTTTCTGAGCACACATATCGGAGAAATACGTCGCCATTAGTATTTTAGGGCCTATCTGATTGTTTCCTCTAGTTTTAACTGCGGCCAAATCGGAGATCCCAACCGACACTTATAGATCATAAAACGGCCAACAAATTTTCCATTAATATAATTAAGTAAAATATACCTGTAAACTGCTCAAAATTACCGACAACCCGAAAAATATTGTACATCGTGGCCAATTTACATCACATATCACGCGAACACAATCAAAAACACACTAAACACCAATCAAAAAATTGATAAAGCCACATTTTAATCAAAGCAAATAATTCAATTATTGTCAACCTGACGTTCGTATTGTTATCTTGAATGTCTTCATCTCCATTTTTCGTTATTAATTATAACATAGATTGCGGCGCGATAGCCGCGATAACACCGTTTATTTCTCTTCGGAAAAGTCGGAAAATTTTCAACAAACAATCGTTTTGTTAACGCAAGCAAAAGTGACAGCTGTCAGATGAAATGACCGCGAGTGCTGGGCGTTACTAAATTCGCGGCGGGAACGAGTACGAGTATTTACGCGTAACGAATATAGCGCCGGTATCATATTATTATATTTACACATAGCGCGTACAGCCACAGTAGAGACATGAGCAGTATGGAAACTAAGCCCATTTTTAAAAATAAATACCTACTCTCTATAGGAGCGCTAGGGTTGTCAATATTTATTTTTTGTAAAAATGATGTTTTTTTTTATTATTAATAAAATCATTTATTTGGGGTACAGTTTCGATGACAATGCATTTTTATGGCATGATCATGACCTGATTTTACAGCCAAGATCGGCTCCTGACGAGGATACTTTTCCACTGTCAACAGCACAGACACACAATTTTGTGTACGCATTCAATTATGATAGCAACTTCCAAGTTTCAGCATTACATGGCTGATGTACCCTTGGTTGGCTCCCAACGAGGGAGCGCCTCAACGGTCAACAGTCCCAGCTCAGATAGCTCCTTCTAAGTTCCACCATGACATGGCTGATGTACCCTGGGTTAGCTTCCGATGAGGAAACTCCTCAACGGTCAACAGCCGAGACCCAACATTTTGTATACGCTTTCTATTATGATAGCCTATTCCGTGTTTTACCATGACATGGGTGATGAACCATGGCTTGGCTCCCGATGAGGGGACTCCTCAACGGTCAACAGTAGAGACTCAAAATTTTGTATACGTATTCAATTATGATAGCCTCTTCCAAGTTCCATTATAACATCGTTGATGTACCCTAGGTTGGCTCCCGATGAGGGAACTTCTCAACGGTCAACAGCAGTTGGAGTGTCAATTTCATTTTCGATACTTTTTGATTTTGGTTTCGGTTTCGTTTTAGATTTTTATTTCAATTTCATCATCATCATTATCTTTGGGGGGGGGCGCTAGGTTGAGGAGGGGGGGGGGGGGGTATTGATATTCAGATTAATTAAGTTCCTGGCTACTTGACAGGAAAGTCTTGGGGTGACACAGCCGACTTTTGGTCGGATGTCGACGCTCTATTCACTCTAGTCGGATGCCGGATCCGATTTGGATTCAATCACTCTCCAGAAAGCGACTGCGCAATGAACGTCGACGTACCTGTTTGAGGTCGCGTTTTCGGTCGCATTTACGGTCGCGTCTGCAGCTGCGTCTGCAGTTGCGTTCGCGTTTGCGGTCTCGTTTGCGGACCGTTGAGGAGTTCCCTCATCGGGGGCCAACCCAGGGTACATCAGCCATGTCATAGTGAAACTTGAAAGGGCCTATCATAATTGAATGCGTATACACAATTTTGAGTCTCTGCTGTTGACCGTTCAGGAGTCCCTTCATCGGGAGCCGACCCAGGGTACATCATCCATGTCATAGTGAAGCTTAGAAGGGGCTATCTTAATTAAATGCGTATACAAAATTTTGAGTCTCTGCTGTTGACCGTTGAGGAGTTCCCTCATCGGGATCCAACCTAGGGTACATCAACGATGCTATAATGGAACTTGGAAGAGGCTATCATAAATGAATGCGTATACAAAATATTGGGTCCCTGCTGTTGACCGTTGAGGAGTCCCCTCATCGGGTGCCAACCCAGGGTACATCAGCCATGTCATAGTGAAACCTGAAAGGGCCTATCATAATTGAATGCGTATACAAAATTTTGAGTCTTTGCTGTTGACCATTGAGGAGTCCCCTCATCGGGAGACAACCCAGGGTACATCAGCCATGTCATAGTGAAACTTGAAAGGGCCTATCATAATTGAATGCATATACAAAATTTTGAGTCTTTGCTGTTGACCGTTGAGGAGTTCCCTTATCGAGAGCCAACCCAGGGTACATCAGCATGTCATGATGGAATTTGGAAGGAGCTATCATAATTAAATGCGTATACAAAATTTTGGATCTCTGCTGTTGACCGTTCAGGAGTCCCCTCATCGGGAGCCAACCCAGGGTACATCATCCATGTCATAGTGAAACTTAGAAGGGGCTATCACAATTAAATGCGTATACAAAATTTTGAGTCTCTGCTGTTGACCGTTGAGGAGTTCCCTCATCGGGAGCCAACCCAGGGTAGATCAGCCCTGTCATGGTGAAACTTGGAAGTTGCTATCATAAATGAATGCGTATACAAAATGTTGGGTCTCTGCTGTTGACCGTTGAGGAGTCCTCTAGTCAGGAGCCAACGCTGGGTGGACGGATTTCAACCACAATCTGCATGCCGAATTTCAGCTCAATCGGATGAAGCGTTTCGGCGCTCACAGAAGTGCGTCCACAACAGAAAAATGCCCAACACTGCGTGCGGATAGGTAGTTAGTCCATCATCAGATGCTTGGGCATCACACAAGGTTATAGTTTTTGTCAAGACAAATCAAACGAGCCCAAACATGACAGGTTTATCGTGTGCACAATAGTTTTTGTCAAGACAAATCAAACGAACCCAATAATGCCTTTTTTAATACTGAGATTCTAAGGAACACTGATGAAGTTTTACCTAAATCGGTTCAGCTGTTTTTGAGCCAAATCAAAACATACAGAAAGACATACATACATATACTGCCCTCAAGAATTGTATATAGTAGTATAGATAAGCAACTTAACAATCAATCATTCTTACCTTTGGTGGCACCATTGAATTAAACACTATAAAATCAATTTTGGCACCCACCACTGACTTCCCACAGCCAAGTGTCTTAGCTTATGTTGAAGCGTGCGTCTGTGTGAGTGCGTTCGTTTCGATCGTTTGTACGTAGCTTCCATACTGGTTAGCTCTGTCTACTGTGGTACAGCGCTGGTAATATTATCGTGATGGCTCTCTAGACGATCAAGCATGCTTGACAAGCATCGCGTCGCGGCCTGGGAGGGGATCGTAAGCCGCAGGAAAAATGCAAATATTTTTTAAAAACAATTACCAAAAATGCCTAATTTTGTAGTTAATACCAGGGATTAACATTAATTAGACGTAATTGATTGACTCAAAAATCATAAAATATCAAGCGTATGACGTGCGCCAACTCACATGGCCGCTCTACACTTAGTCAGCGAATCGCGCGCGAAGCTGCGAAGGTGCGCGAACGCGCAGTGTAGTCGTTTAGCACATTCTTCGCGGCTTCGCGCCCTGTTCCCCGATTTTTGTCGGTTTTCTGCCCCGCGACAAGGGAACCACAAAGCGCGAACTTAGTGCGAAAGCGCATAGTCTCCACACTCGCGCGCCGCTCAGTTGACATGATCAGTGAGTTGACTGTCGGCAGCGTCGGTGTGTAGTCGTGTTTGTTCCTAATTAATATGTTGCTGAGATTTCCTACAAAATTACCGTAAACTGGATGAAACAATTTACCTGTAATTTCTTAACTACTATAAACCGAACACGTTTTTTGGGATGTACCTAAATCGTAAAGATTATATAAAAAAATATAAAAATCACGACGCGTCATTGATGAAGAAACATGTAGAGATTTTGAAAAAAAGGGAATCCCTTGCCATCTAGTTAAAGAAATTACAAAAGTAAAGAAAACATCCTACTTGAAAAAAGCTCAGTTGGTTTAAATAATGAATGGATCTCAACACTTGTCAAACTTTTATTTATCAGTCAAATTTTTCAAATTTACCAAAAAAAAAAATATTAAAAAAAAAATCAAAAGTTACTTGTTTGCTTGTACTAATTCACCCTCTTCAAGGATGCCACTAATTAAAAACTCACCCTGTATAAAAAACTATTATATTCGCAGTAAAAACAGTGAAACTTTTAAATTCACAGAGTAAACGGGGAATTCGAAATTTGGTCAGAGTATACATGTTTTTGCAAAAATAGTTCATGAGACAAACAAATATGATATACTTGAGAGTTGTGGGTACGTATATTATTGTTTTTGTAATTATTTCGTTTTTATGAAATGTTAGGAAGGCTTAAAGTATTGGGGGAAAACGCTGTAAGGTTTAGGACACTATAACGACCCCTGAAAAAAAAAACCAAGGGTGTGACCCTCGATGATTCCATATTTTTTGACTCCAATTACAATAATATTTTTACAAAAACTTCTATACTTTAGCCAAATTTTTAATTTCCCTTTCACTCTCAATGTGGAACTCTGTTCTGTGCCTGTGCCTCACAACTTGAAAACCTGGTCGGGTTTAAAAAATCTAGAGACATTTACTTAAAGTTTGCATACCCTATGCTTCTCCTAGCCGGTTTTTATATACCATTTCTCTTTTCGATATTTTGTTGAGCACATTTTTTTAATATCCCTATTATTTCTGTTATTATTCTTGTTATGTAATTGTACTCATTTTCTATTACCACTCTTTCACGAAAATTACACATGTTATATATTAATTTGCCTACATAAACATTTAGTCACAATAACCCTGGCGATATGGTCGTAAGATATTGCTACTTGGCAATAGGCTCACCATGTTGTACTCTATTGTGTTTGCAAGATTAAAAGAAATTAAAAACATCGATATTTTCAAGAGATCCATCCGAGTCTATCTGCTTAAAATCAACATGTATGCCCATAACGACTTCTTAAAATATTTTGAAAATACATAGCATCGTATCTACCCATTTAATCTAATACATATTATTTACCGTTAATTGTTTTGTTGTAAACTGTTATCATATAGTCTATGTTTTCGTAAATTGGTAAGTTTAAAACTATATATTGTATATCATCTCTTGTCTAAATTGAGTAACTAATTTAAGATTAATTACTGTCATTCCTACACAATTGTATGGTTGTATTGGAAATAAATACCTTTTACTTTACTTTACTTTACTTTACTTTACAATAAAGTTTTTTAAAGAAACAATCACATCAGTTTAACAACTTTGAATTTTACTGTTGCAAATACAATAGTTTTATCAACATAACCACTATCACTGATCATAATATCATCACTATCACTAATTTGATTTAAAAAAAATCTGAATTTCATAATGCATATTTTCTGTGCAACGAAGATTTAAGTAAACTGTCTCCCTCAGCAGTCGAATGGCCTTTCAAGAAAATTAAACTAAACAAAAACTCACAGAAAATACTGACAAACAGGCTTTTCATTGCGCTATTCCACGGTTTTCAACGCGGCAACATACGCTACTCGCGACAACTAAACAAACACCACGTTTTCATTTCACGGAACGATCGAAAACACGCTTAAAAGAATGTCGTTACAAGTGAAAATGATGTCAGAAAAATCAATGTTTATTGTCTGTCAATTGCAACCGATGTCACCAGTGGCGTCGTTCGTTTATTGATACCGAAACTTATCGGAGATACCAATATCTCTAGAAAGTAAACAATGATAAAACATGAAATGTACGTGTCTTAAAAAAAAAACGATAGTGACAGCGGCTCTCGAAGTTCTAAACAGCTGTGTTCAAATAGAACCGTTTAGGAAGCGATCGAAATCAATCAAATTGCGCACTAGCTAATGATATTATTGACAAGAACGATAATTAAACGGAAAAAATAGTGCTGCGACGCGCGACTAGAGTTTACTGTTTAAGTGCGATTGACATTGAATATACTTATTTATTTTATTTTATTTTATTCTATTCTGGAACCAAACAGAACTACATACAATGCAATAAAAACCTATTTAAAAGTGACAAAAATCCATTAATGTGATTCCGAATATAAAGTATACAAAATGAACGCAATATAATTTTATATTGTTTCCGCTTGAGAATGGGGGGAATCAGGATGGGAAGTGAGGTGAAAGGGAGAGACAAAATAGATAAAAATATATTATGTATGTATATAAATATATTTATATTTAATTTTAGGTATGATATATAGTTATTATAATGAATATACTTGAGATAAAATTATGTCCTTGAACTAAATTAAATGAAATATAATATGTATAAATGTTTTGTGATCATCTAGATAGACTCTAGATTTTTTTTATTGAGTTCTTATAAGAGGTTTTTGATGAGTGTAATATGTCCACACTTAAAAAGTCTGTATTTATATCTATGACACGCTCTGTATAGAAATGCATTTTGAGATGCGTTGGTTTTCACCACAGGGTACGATAGGCAAAGGGGGTAAATAAAAGCATCTCTTATAGTACTGAAAGCATGTACCTACTACTGTACCCAAAAAGTAAGACCAATTTTCAATCCCGGTAGCTCCGTAACATCCCTTGCTGGACCAACGGCGGACTCCCCCAATTTCCAGGTTATAATTTTTTATATGTCAAATTTCAATGCGATCATTTTGCAGTATTTTTTTTATGATCCGTATAGTGGTTTTCAAGTTATGGTCGTTTGTATCAAGGTCGGTCGACTCGCGCCGATTTTACGCGCGAAAATGTCGCGCGCAAAAGTGATAGCTGAATTTTTACTTCGCGAGAGGAGGGGTTAAATGACGGAATTTGAATTTGAGGGGCTCTCTGGACGATCAAGCATGCTTGTGAAGCATCGCGTCGCGGGCTGGGAGGGGATAGTAAACCGCAGGAATAATGCAAATATTTTTTTCAAATGTTTACCAAAAAAGCCTAATTTTGTAGTTTATACCAGGGAGTCACGTTAATTAGACGTAATTGATTGATGAATGGCGTGACTCCCTGGTATAAAACTACAAAATTAGGCATTTATAGTAAATATAAAATAAAATATTTTTGCATGTTTTTTTGCGGTTTACGACCGCTGCCCAGCCTGTGACGCAATGCTTGACAAGCATGCTTGATCGTCAGTCTTTTAGGGGCTCTCTAGACGATCAAGCATGCTTGCCAAGCATCGCGTCGTGGGCTGGGGAGGGGTCGTAAACCGCAGGAAATATGCAAATATTTTTTTATTATTTATTTATTTATTTATTTATTTATTTTCAGGAAAACCAACAGCTAATTATAATTTAACAATGCCGGAGTAACATAGCAGAGAGCCAATTAAAGGTTTTCACGTTTAAATAACGTTGTAGAAACATTTACCAAAAATGCCTAATTTTACAGTTTATACCAGGGAATCACGTCATTCATGAATCAATTACGTCTAATTAACCTGACTTTCTGATATACAATTACAAAATTAGGCATTTTTAGTAAATATTAAAAAATATATTTTATATATCCTGCTGTTTACGATCCCCTCCCAGCCCACGGCGCGATGCTTGACAAGCATGCTTGATCGTCTAGCTAGAGAGCCCCTAAGGAGTTCAAATTCAAATTACTTCCCTGGGACAAACTGTTAATAACGAATATTATTGAAGAGGCCAGAATTCTGCAGACACTTCCTGGTTTTTGCATCGCGACAGTGTGCTATTTCACACTGCATTGGTTCTTCGAGACCATTTCGTCAACAAATCGACCCATATCGTTCCACAACACAGTATTCGCATGATTTACCACCGTGTGGCCCTAACACGGTGGTAGGCAGATTTACCACCAAAAGGCCGTTCGAGGTAAATCGTAGAATGCTTTGAAGATCGTTCCGGAAATCGACTACAATTGGAAAAAAGTTGGCATACGTTTATTGTGTCTGAGAGGAATGACTTTGAAGGCGACGAAATAGTAAAGAAAAAAAAATGGTCTTACTTTTTGGACACAGCAATATATATTTATTCATATAAAATCGCTTGCTTGCTTGCTTGCTATATTGCTTGCTTGATTAATTGAGTTTTCGATTGATTGATTGTGTGTTAGTTTGATTGATTGATTGGACGTATAATATATTACTATGTTACGAAAAGTCATTTAATTTTGAAAGATTCTTAGATGGCGCTAATATTAATGTCAATTATAAAAACATAACGCTTTTTGTTAACGCTAGATTTTACTACCTACCCATGAAGTTGTCGTACCGGGGTCTTTAAATGAAATCGATTATTAAGGAGTAAACTCCAAAAACTCCAATAAACTAAAATAAACTCCAGATTTTTTAAAATTTGTATGTCATTTGTATAAGGCTAAAACATACCTATTATAACATTATAATTTCATGCATTATTATTCGATTCCAATCAAACATACTGTCGTTATCTATGGAGCGACCCTCGAAATACGTCGGTAAAACAGCCACTTGCCCCACATCACATCTGACATTTATATTTGTATCATTTCTACATTCGTTGTTCTAGACTCCAGTAACAGCGGGAAAACATATATCTCTATTTCTTTCTCGCGTGCGCGCGAAAGAGACCTAGTCCTCGATTTTCGATCAAGGACTTCGGTCAATTTTCCGAACTTTACTGATATTAAACTTAACGCTTTTTGATTTTACTACCTACCCTACGCTAGATTTTACAACCTACCCATCAAATTGACGTACCGGGTTCTTTAAATGAAATCGATTCTTAAGGAGTAAACTCCAGTAGTTAATTCAATTTACGAAAGCTCCGTTACGGCTCCGTTGACGCGTGTTATCTCTATAAACATCCAGTGCTTAGAGTGCTTATAAACGGTATACCTGCAATATAGGAACCTCTCCTGGATTTTTGATTTTTAAACACCACCGGACTATATTCGCCACGGACTATAAACACCACCGGACTATAATAATCTTTTGTCGCTCTCAATAAATAAGCGAGATATAGGCATTTAAAGTTTGCATACTAAACGTCAAAAATCGCCCATATTGCTTCAGAAGTAGTGTCGGAATATAGTCGATATATCGCGAGTTCTCTAATATCGATAACAATTAGCGATATTACTAAAATGATGGCATGGTCGTGAAAAAACGTCAATTTTAAAAAAAAATACTATTTTCGAGGTTTTTATTCAATGACTTTGCGCTTTGATATCAAAAGGTATCCTGAAACAATAGAAAATTCCTAAATATTTGAATGTCACCGCAAGTAAAATTTTTTTTTCGAATTTCGCGCGAAATTCAAGAAAAAACTTTTGCCTGCGGCGCTATTGATGTTAACATGACAATGTGTTAGCGATATATCGTTTTTTTTTTCAAGGTTTTTACTAAATGACTTTGGTAATAATGACAAAAGGTAGCCTGAAACAAACGAAATTTCTTCAATATCAAATTAACACCATGTGTTAGTGTCATGTGTTGGCGATCATCTAAAACAATTGGACATTTTTTTACGAAATGACTTGGTGTATTAATGTTATAATTAATGTCATCAATATTCAAAGTCATTGAAAAGACATCGAAAATAGTGCCCTTTTTTAAGTTTGTCGAAAATACGTATTTTTCCAATCGTTTTCTTTTTCAAACTATTTCGATTAATCTAAAAACCTTCCAAATTTTCATAATTTCTGTAATATCGCAAATTTTATCGATATTACGATATACTCGAAAGTGCCAAACACGGTATGTACAAACAAAATGGCCGCAACTTTCTTGGAATTGGGATGAAAAATTTGAACGCCTATATCTCGCTTATTTATTGAGATCGAATAAAAATTATGGAAGATTCGGAATCAGCGTGGTGAATATAGCGTGGTGAATTTTATTTTGGACCATTTTGGCCTATTTGTTTACATATAAAATTTAAACTTTGAATGCCTATATCTCGCTTATTTATAGCGACCGACACAATTTTCTTCCAGATTTAGCATTAAAATGCTACAATCTATTAGTCTATATATATATATATTTTTTTGGAGAGAGGTTCCTATACTGCAATTATTCCGTTTATGTATTAATCCATATACATAATTATATATTTTCGAAATCTACTCAATCAGACCTTTTACTTGACAATACACACGATGTATTTAACTTATTTTATTGCTACTTGGACAATTATTTATTTGACATTTGGACAGTTTATATATATATAACCTATGACATCCGAGATGACATAAGGATTCTAACAATACAACACACGTTTAAATCGGCTAAAGCGTTTAAAAATTATGGTGCAATAAGAAAACGGACAACATACCTACTTACATAATATATGAACTCTGAAAAAATTACACTCTTTTTAACACACTTTTATTAGGTCGACCTGTATGTAACTAACTATGTAATGGAATCTAAGGTAACTAATTTAACCATCTTCCAAGGATCGTAGCGTCATGAAAATCGGCAGCTGTATGTAGTTCTGATGACAATACAATAATATGGTACTGTCGAACTGATCTGATGATGGAGTCGGAAGATATGAACTGGAACTTCATGATGGAACATCGTATCATAGCTGTGTTTGAACTTGTTAGAAAAGCCTTCGAATGAACTTTGACCACGATTAGGTTTCAAGGTCTGATGATGTGGTTTTTACGTGCATTTATAAAAGCGTGTTTTTAGTGTTTATTTTTAAAACTATTAATTATTTTTTGGGCAGTCGTGTAAAAATGACACGCCACTGGCGATAGATAATTATTGTAATTAGTTATGTATTCGGAGCAAAACCATATGAATAAATATTCCAAACCTTCTATATCGAATTCATGGCTCGTAAAATGTATAAATAATAACTGACCTTTCGATTTATCTGGTACGAGAAGATTCTGTCCTGGGAAAACGTATGGAGTTGCTAGTCTGTTCAACTTGGTGAGCTCGGAGGGAGTTGTGTCGAAGCGAGCCGCCAGCGAAGTCAGGGTATCGCGATCGTGGACCTGTAAAAAGCATTCGACACTGTAAATACACATCGATGATGAAATCATGTAGTGGTAAAATCAGAACTCTTAGTATACTCACTCTACCATCACTATACAAGATGAGTTTTTTATTATGACATTCTTGTAACAGGTGAATCAATACAAGCAAATAATCAAGTTTTAATAAAAAAAAATAAAAAAAAGTTTTTTTTTTTTTTTTGGAAATTTAACACAAATATATGCCTTGAAAAATAGTATAAAATAAGTTAAGCGCGTTGCGCCATCTAGCGGTAAGTAAAATATCGCGAATATTCTTTATTAGCGATAAAATTTATCAATTTGACAAAAAAAAAAAAACAATTTTTTTTTTTCAAATTAAAAATATTGAAAGTTGCTTACTTGCTCGTACTGATTCCCACTCACTACAAGAATGCCAAAAAATATCAGAAATTTGATGACTCAAAAGGAAATTCACTCTCATTTTGCCAGAGGTAGGCATAATTTAATGCTACCCTGTCCATCTTTGGAGGTATAAGGGATTAAGCTATGTTGGAATGGTATGTTACAATAACTCTATCCGAAAATATTAAAATTATATGTAGAAACAAGAAAATACTGCAGTTTAACTTGGAATTAAAAGGCTACCGGTATTATTGAGAGAGAATTGCACGATATAAACGAATTCTAATTAGGCGAATGACAATTTCCATTTCGATTTCCTTTAATTATCTTGACATTTTTACCATCTTTTGACTATTATATTATTAAGATTGTTATTTTTTTTCTTTCCGAAAAAAATGTATTTTGTAGGATTATATTTATATTATATTTATAGGACCATATTATTTTTCAAATTTCACGACATCTTAATTCTCACGTCAAAATGTTCTAAAGTAAGATGACTTTGTAGTTTTAGGTAATTAATACAATAATTATTACAAATTGCATAGTTTTTTATAATTATAATTTTCTTATATTTATATGGTTATTATAATTATATGGCTCTTCAGAAATAGTAAGCGAAGTATTGCTCTATCTTTACGAATATAGCTGATCACGCGCTGTGCATTCCAGCCATCTCCCTCGTCACTCAGACCTATAGCTAGATGTTTGTGTCGCTGAGGGAAGGTGCCACCAATTTTAAAATATTCCCGTATGCGAAAAAGTTTTATGTCGAGAGCATAATATGGACATTTGCCAAAGCTGTTTTAGATTGATTTTAAAAAAATCAACTGATTCGACTATAATAAATAGTGTTATATTTACTTAACACTAATGTTACAATAGCTAATTATTAATTTAAATATTTGATTTGTGTTAAAGGCACCAGTTATATACAGGGTGAGTTTTAATTACCCGTCATTCTTGAAGGAGGTGAATCACTACGAGCAAATAAGCAAGTTTTGATAAATATGTACTTGTGAAAAAACTTTCAGATATTTTTTTATAATTATTTTTATTATTTAAAAAAAAAAACAATATACAAAACGTTGAGCAAAATGGCGCAGCGCGCTCAACGCTTATCAAACTTTTATTAAACGGGCAAGTTCTTCAAAACTTTCAAATAATTTTTTTTTTAATCAAAGTTGCATAAATGTTTGCACTGATTCACCCCCTTCACCTGATTCACGGGTAAATTAAAACTCAACCTGTTCAATTGTAACTGTAAATTAAACTGGTAAACAGGTTAAACCTCATTAAAAATAGATAAATAAAAAGTGGCCCAGTTCTCCCTAGGCTACCCTACATCACATTATGAGTATCTTTTTAGGGATAACAATAGTTGGAAGTTAAAAATAATGGACTTACCACATAATTGATGGTCTTTATAGGTGGGGATTGTGAAGATACACTGCTCCTTTTTGACGATTCTTCCTCCTCTGCAAAAAAAATAATGCATGAATATGTTGAAATAAACATAGGTTCATTCATCAAGACGAAATAATTACAACTAGAGCTGTCAACTACAACGGGCGAACCCGTCACCTCAGTAAGTATTAACGATATTGGATCGTTATGTCTCCCGTGGTCACCCCACGGGTGACCACGCGCAGCAGACAACTTGGGACGAAAAATAATCCGCTGTCTAGTTACGTCACTCGCCCGCCAGAGGCCAACGCCTTACGGCGAGGCACCGGGAAAGGTACCCAGCGGGTAGCTATGCCCCCTGCCTACCAGTTTAGAAGGATATCCCCGTTTGGAATTAACCTTCAGGTTACCTCCTGCCTCCTGACTGGTTACAGAATTGAGGTCGCTTGCGCGGTCCTCTCCTTTAATTAGCGGTGATACGGTGTCTACCAATTGAGCGCCAGAAGATTGACTCCCGGGGGAAACTAGTCCTCAGGCCAGTCCTACCCGGTCCCGCACTTCATACGTGGAGGCCGCCGGATGGGTGTTGACCCGGGAGTGACCGACCTCGACGAATGGGGACTATAATTTAACACTATAGTATGCAGAAATGCCATAAATGGCGGATGCTGACCTTTCAATGTATTGAATACCTTTGTATTTTATTTTATAAATGAAAAGGGATGTGTTTTGTGAAAACTTTGTATTCTTTACTAGCTGACCCGACAGACGCCGTCATGTCCAAATTTCAATAAATTTGTATGAGATCGTTTTGTGAATTTGAGAAAAGCTTTGGAATATGTAAGCCAATAAGAAAATCGGTTAACACCCCAAGACTTTCCCGGCAATCAGACAACCCCCCCCCCCCCCATGCCAAACCCCTCAACCCCCAACACCTCAACTCTAACCCTCCCCCCAAATTCCACCACCCCAACCCCCAAATCCACCCCCACCCCAACCTCACTCACAAACTCCACCCCCTCAACCCCTCCCAAACCCCCCTCCTCTAACCAAACCCCCCTAGTCGCAATTACCCAACTGGGACTACCCCGTTCTAGGGTGGACAGGGCTCTAATATTACAATCAAGTTTGCTTGATTGATTGATTGCTTACAAATGTACAAGTTTTAGTAAAAAGCTAATAACGCTAAATTGCCCTAAAATGTGGTCTTCCAAATTGAAAAAAAAATAAAAAATGTTAATAAAAAAATATTAAAAGATAATACAATAAATGAAATGCGATTCCATTATATAATCGGCAATAAATATAATATAAAATTCGATTAAATAATATAAATAAAGTTATATGTGAGAAAAGAAAGAAACAGTCATTAATATTTTATATATGTTAAGTAATATAGGATGTAATATAAAATTAACTAGTCAAAAAGTACAATTCATTGTCAAAGTCAAATAATTTTTGGTAGTTAGTTCAAGGTTAAAATATACTCAACATACATTTTTTAAAATATGTTAATAATTTGTGCATCTAAGTTTTATTAAACTATTATTTCTAACATTTGATGTATGGTTAGTCTGTCATGATTCGATAACCATTTCTTTATTTTTGAATTCCCTAAATGTTAAATTAATTTTTATTTCCATATTGATCAGATTGTAAAATCTCGGCGCAATGAAAGAGTAATGTCTTTGTCCAAATGATGTTTTCCTTCTGGGTATTATTAAGCTATTTTCTAAAACTTGTCTTGTTGGTCGCCGGTTCTGAATTATTCCTAAATTTGAGTTATTGTACAAAAATAGCCTTAAGAGGGAAGTTTTTAGAAAAAGTTGCCTACAATCAAGAACTTTAGCTTCCTTATAAAGTTCTTTAGTGGGATGGCGATATGGTCTACGTAGAATAAATATGGTCGATAGGTCGATAGGAGGCGATATGGTCCACCTACATATTAAGCGTACTTAGAAAGTTTTGTACATTAGTGCATCATCCCCAAGGATAATAGCACGCGTAGACAGAATCATTATTTTGCGAATCGCGGTACATTTCCCTTCTAATTATTTTCCATTTTAATTTCGGATAATTAGCAATTCGGATAGTCGGAGTGCTACTGTCTTATGATTTCGTACTAAAAACCAATATTAATCACAATAAAATATAGCCTATAGCACTTATCGATAATGAAGCTTTCCAATAGTAAAAGAATTTTTGAAATCGGATGATTACTTTCGGAGATTATCCCTTACATACAAACTTTTAAACATACAAACTTACAAACATTACTTCTTTATAATATTAGAATAGATTATCAAGGAACTCCTCTCTCCTCTTCGAACTAAGCCTATACAATACAGGTCAGCATCTGGTTCGATTTCATAGAATTACAATAAAGTCGACCATTACTCACTCCCAGGACAGTAACTATGTTAAATATGTTAGATGACAGATGTTAAATATCTTGATTTTGATTATTTCGATTTGTGTATTTATTTGATTATGATTATTTGGATTTTTGGTTTTAGGATTTATTTGATTTGGTTATTTTATTTTAAAAATCATATACCTATGTATCAATAATTAATAGGTGTGTCCTGAAAACCAGGATAAGAGATATCCTGAGGATACCCCTAATTTGCAGCGTTTGTAGCTTTATTTCATAGTCTTTGTCTATTTATAGTTTTAATTTTTAATCTGTGTGTTCTTGTTTTTTTTTGTATATGTTTTTTTATAACAGCTGCAAATAAATAAATAAATAAACTAAAACGAGTACAATACGGGTTTTTGGCAATAGCCGCCGTTAAAAATGTCCGTGAATATGTAGAGAGAAATAAAAACATACAAGTTCACGTAATGTGCCAAGAAATTATGCGCATTATGATATCGTCTCCAAAAATAATACTATATAATAGTGGTCGCCAACCCACGGGCTAACTCACACAATCCGAATAGTAAAAAAGTGAATTTCTAATCCAATCCGGGTTTTACTTTCCCGGCCCACCAAACAACGCGGAGGGAAAGTATTGTGATGCTTTAAAAAAACATTTCAAGACGAAGACAGAAATGTCAATTTTGATCCCCCTGAGACGATTAGGACCATTTACAGATGGAAGTCTGCCTGTGTGTATTCCTCCACAATATGTGTTCGTCAACACGCACACACGCACACACGCGCACACGCGCAAACGCGCATACGCGCACACGCGCACACGCGCATACGCGCACACACACGTGCACACGCGCACACGCTTCGCAACACGCACACGCGCACGCAAACACGCACACATACATACATACATTTTTGTTTTTTTTACAATTTATTATCAAAAGTTACTTATTTTCTCGTACTGATTCACCCACTTTAAGGATGCCGCAAATAAAAAACTCACCTAGATATACAAAGGGTGTTGAAGCGGACATATCAAGCGGCAGTGATGAAATTACTTAGGTTATAGGTAGGTAGTGAATGAATGAATGAATGAATGAATGAATGAATGAATGAATGAATGAATGAATGAATGAAAAACTCTTTATTGCACAATTAAAAGAAGGTACAATGGCGGACTTATTGCTATATAACAATATCTTCCAGTCAACCAACATGCTGATGTGAAAAGAAGTGGTAGTCCCTTATCTCTTAATTTTTATTTTTACCTTTAAAACAAAATTTTCAAGACGTCCTGCCGATTGACTGTATATTTTTAAAAAACTGTTCAGAAACACTGCAATAGAATAATCCTCATAATAAAATTATTTTGGAACATTTAATTATAGAGGTGGGCGTTTGTCAAGAAGTCGACGTTTACATTGCTGCACTCTACCCACTCTTCTTCATCTTCCCGAGGAGCCATCTTGTATAATCAGCTGGAGTTCAATGATCTTGTCCGTCGTTTAAAGCGCCGCGAGTGATTTATGTGTTTTTCAGAGATTTTCTTTCGCAAACTTTTAAATGACAATGTGTATTTTCTGTAAAAAACACTATTTTCTTGAAATAGCATTCGTTGCTGGAGGATTTCAATCTTGACAAGTGCCTATTTTTGCTGATGTGTTGAAACACTAGGTAGGTATTCAGTTCAGTTTATTGTATTTGCGTAATTATTAATATTACTATTAAATCAGGCGATAAATGCGATCCCAACAAATGCAGACCTATTTCAGTAGGTACTTAGTGTGCTATCAATTTTTTTTGAAAAGCTCAAAAACAATCAGCTCTGCTCTCATTTAGAAAAAAACTTGTTATCGGACAGTCAGTTTGGGTTTAGGAGAAATAAAGGAACCCATGATGCCATATTAAGCATTACGGAATGAACTTTACATACATACAACTTTACATATGAATGAATATACATATGAACTTTTATAGAAAATATTATACTGGCTAGAAAGCATTGCTATAGCGTAGTAACCATTACCACAGCCTATGTACCTATTTTTTTTTATTTGTTGAGTGGGGCTTTTCTAAGGTCTTTATGAGCCTTGTAACACTGCGACCATTGCTGATCTATTGTGCTCGCCACCTACTATAGTTCTGCGCTAAGCCTCGTGTCATTTAAGAACCGCAGCAGGCTTTTGGCGCCAGATTGTTTTACCTCCTCAGGTTGGAGGTAGTTACCACCCAGGTGGTTGTATCTTTTACGCATCAGCGGGCCACACTCGCACATGAGGTGCTGGGGAGTTTCCTCTGCCCCTTGGCAGAACCTGCACATTTTTGTGTCTTTGAGCTTGAGGTTGAACATGTGTTTATTCAGGCCACAATGCCCCGTGAGCGCCCTTACCAGTATGCGTAGATTGTTCCTATTTAGCGATAGGGCCTCACGGGCCGTCTTACGGTCGTAAGGCTTAATAAGCGCTTTGGAATGATTCAACCCTGGCGTGTTGTTCCAGTGGTTGACGGATTGTTCTAAACACATTTGTTTGAGCATTAGGTTTGCAAAGCTTTTTGGTACGCCACAGCAAGGTTCAGGGCCGTATAACGTTCCCTTTGCTCCCGTCCTAGCAAGTTCGTCGGCTTTTTCATTTCCCTCGATTCCTGCAAGGCCGGGAACCCATCTTAGTATTACCCTGTTCTTTTCGCCCAGTGAATTCAGTAGTGATATGCAGTTTTGCACTAGCTTTGAATTAATGGTATTCGAGGCTAGTGCCATAAGAGCTGCTTTGCTATCCGAGTGGATATAGATACGGTGGTTGGCGTAGTCCTTTTGGAGGTTGATATCCGCACATTCAATAATGGCGTAAACCTCCGCTTGGAATATGGAGGCGTATTTTCCCAAGTTTACACTTCTTTCGAAGTTTGGTCGCTCTCCATATGTACCTAACGGACGAAGAAATACCAATCAAACCCGAAGGCTGTTCATCGTATTTCTAATTTCTTCGAAGCAAGTAGGTATTTGAAGATAAATTAAAAATATCCAAACATTGGAAGTTTAGGTTATATGATCGAAGTGCTCTATAAAAATACATATTTTGACCATAATTGGTATTGACTCTCGGTAGATAAAATAAATCCCGAGCCCTTGTCTTATTATTTGGGATTCGGTAGGAGATTCTGCCAACAGAATAGGGACTGTCTATTTTATTATTAATAATATTGTAAAGAAAACGTATATCATATTGGAGGCGCCTATCCTCGAGTGAGTCCATGTTATGACGGTTACAATGCATGCGTATGTGTGCGTGTAACATGCGTGTCTTGTTATTGCATTTGATCGACAGAATTAACAACGTAATTTCGTTAATTAGATCCCAACGGAAAATTGTGACCCAGCCGGAAATAGAACCCGGGACCTTACAATGTAGGATCAGGCGACCTAACCACTATGCCACCGAGGCCGTTCTTCAACCTAACGACTGACAATATTGTGAATAACTATTTGTTATGTTTGATGATTAAACCAACGTGTTTGAATTGTTAAAAATCCCATCACACCATACACTAATGTAATTACTAAAACGCTATTGTCGTAATATGTATCCTTGGTCATTTACGTGCAATTCAAATAAATAATAGAGAGACTAATTACCTCGCTGTTATTCGCGAGGTAATTAGTCTCTCAGTGGCTCGTGCCAACAAGGGTTTGACAGTATCCTCCAAACCCCCAATACAGTTTGTGCGGGATGGCTCTAAAGGCAAAAAACATTTAACTACAAAACCTTTCTCAATAATCGAGAAAGCTACAGATTGGATTCTGGAGGTTGATTCGGTCTCTAAGCAGTATAAATTCCCTGAAAGTCTCGGATGCACAGCCCTCCGTCCAGATATAACTCTTTACTCTCTATCTCGGAAGGTGGCTCTTATCGTAGAATTAACTGTTCCATGGGAATCAAATATCCCAAAAGACCACGAGTACAAATTAAATAAATACCATGATCTTGCAAATGCCGTAACCCGGAACGGCTTCACTGTTCACCTTCACGCGGTGGAAGTTGGCGCTCGTGGCCTGCCAGCTAAATCTCTATTTCACCTCTTTAAAGATCTTGGCCTTTCCAGAAAAATAATCAACTCTTTCTTAGAAAAATTATCTAAAACTGCGATTTGCGCATCTCAAATTCTATGGCTTCGAAGGGGGAGTGAATGGGTGGCAAGGTGAACGCTCACATGTGGCAAGACAGCTGTCCTAAACCTACCACAGCCGGTTCGTAAGTCCGGAATCCACTGCTCACCCCCCAGAAGTGTAAAAAAATTATGATGGGCCCGACTCCGGTCGGTGAATTCCATGGCAGCTCCGTTTGTATTTATTTATATGTCTGAATGTCACTCCATTTCATGTATACTACAATAATATTTTGACAACGAATATCCAAACAGTTTCCATTGTTAAAATCCATAAGGTAAATAAACATTTAACAATTTTATATTTTTTTACAATATAAGTTATTATTAATGTGCATATTGTAGTATTATCGGCATGTGAAATGATCATTAGTAAATGACGACGGCCTCTACACGTTGGCTAAGGCTTGGCCGAATCCCTAAGATGGAAGCGATTAGTTGGAGATAATAGGCCCAGTGCAGTTGAGCCATTATGACCCATGTGCAAGGGTCGGCCGAACTTACAGGTCAACACCCATCTGGCAGCCTCTAAGCAGGAGTGCGATCCCGGGTAGGACTCTGTGCCTGCGGGTCAGTTCCCTTGGGAATCGTAGTTCGGGCGCTCTTGGACGGTTTGCGCACCGTGCGGCGTTAGCCAATCGATTGTGCACTCCGAGATAGCCGGGTGAGTGTAATATAAATAGAGTTGTCAACTACAACGGGCGAACCCGTCACATCAGAAAATTTTAACGATTAGTCGTTCTATCGCCCGTGAAGTGAGCGCAGAAGACATGGACAAAACAGTCCACCGTCAAGCTCCGCCACATGCCTGTAAGAGGCCAACGCCTTAAATGCGAGATAACCGGATGTGTTACCCAGCGGGCTTACACTCACGCCCTTACTTTCAATTGCGACCAGATTACTCCGGTCACTCGATTGGTTACAAGTTCGAGGTCGCTTGCGCGGTCCTCTCCCTTACGAAGCGGTTAAACGGTGTTTACCGAATCTATCGCGGACCACACCGTCCTTTGCCCGGCTGTTCACCCAGGATCGGGTAGCCGATGATCGTTTTAAGAGTAGTCGCCGTAAGGTCCTCAACCACCCCCGCTCTATAGGAAGTCGATAGTGTGCACAATCGATTGGCTTACGCCGCACGATGCGCAGACCGTCCAGGAGCGCCAGAAGTTTGTTTCCTAGGGGAAACTAGCCTCTAAGGTCAGAGTCCTGCCCAGGCTCGCACTTTATGCGTGGTGGTCGCCGGATGGGTGTTGACCCCTGAGTGTGACCAACCCTGAACAGAATGGGTCTTCTTGGCCAACTCAGCAAGGGCCCATTAGCACCTTAGCTCCGTGAGAGTGTAGACGACTTTGTTTCCTATAGAGCGGGGGGGGGGGGGGGTGTTTACCTTGTGACAGCCGCTCTTTTGAAACGACCATTCGGCTCCCCGTGAACAGCCGAGCAAAGATAGATTCGGTAGACACCGAATCACCGCAACACAAGAGAGAGGACCGAGCAAGCGACCTCGAACCTAACCAGTCGCGAGGCCAGACAAAATCTGGACATAACTGGTAGCGAGGGCGCTTGGTGTGCCCGCTGGTTAACTACCCGGTGCCGGGCGGTAAGGGTTGGTCTCTTGCGGGCTAGTTAGCGAAGCAAGATAGTGGATTGTCATTGTCTAAGTATTCTTCGCTTCTGGCGGGATTGCATTCCGGCGCTACTGGACGGTTTGCGCATCGTTCGGCGATGCCAATCGGTTGTGCGCTCTGACTAATTGCTGAAGCAGTGTGGAGACCATGGGAATACATGTACTGTCTCCCAAGCAGCGGAGGTGGATGTTGACCTGTTGTCATGACACTCTTGAAATGACCTTGAGCCACTCGATCCCGTGTGGCTTTTTGGGCAAAGGACGCCCAGGTCCGCGATAAATTCAAATTGAATTACCGCTGTAATACGTAAGCGACGTCGGTCCTGTAAGCAGTCTGGAGGAAAGAGGTATCCTAATGGTTAATTTCAGGCGGAGATATCTTTCCAAACTGGTAGACAGGGGGCGAGGCTGCCCGCCGAGTACCTTTCCGGTGCCTCGCCGTAAGGCGTTGGCCCCTGTCGGGCATGTTAGCATAGCTAAACAGTAGATTTGTCTTAATTTTCTACGATTATCCCACGGCTGAAAGAACGATCACATATCGTTATACCAGCCTGGGGTGCAGGGTTTGCCCGTTGTAGTCGACACCGCCTCACTGTAAGGCGGGAAAAATGTATGGGAACGAGCGAGATAGACAAATAAAATGGCCAAAGCATCGGTCAACGTGTAAAGCGGTTATTAAGCGAATATTCCGTTAGGACACACAGGTATAAAACACGGTAAATATATTTTAAGGTAATTTAATACTATTCAAGATGACATATAGGCACACCATTGCAATACCTACAATTCTTGCATAAACATGCAAAGCCTGTCTTTAGGTGACTGTATTGGATTTTTTTGCTGTTTCAGTATATTTTTCTACGAACTATTATAATGAGTGCGAATAATCGCAAAGGTGAAAAGGGAAGAGTCGTGTCGACCCATTTTTAAAAGGCTAAGAATCCTCACCTTAACCTCACTCTATATCTTTAAGTTACTAACTGAGTTTTTTAAAAATAAAGAAACACATTATAAAAAGTTTTCAGATACACATACTAAAAATACGAGAAATAAATTAAACATTTTTATACCATGTATTAAACTAAACACAGCAAGGCAAGACACAAAATACTCAGGGCCATATTACTTTAACAGGCTACCAGAAAGTTTAAAAACTATTCAAGTGGAAAGCTTATTCAAAAAGTTACTTAAAGAATTCTTATTAGACAAAGCTTTTTACTCGATCGATGAGTTTGTTAATTTTAAATAATTTTTCAAATTTTTTGGTCATTTTTTTGACAATTTTAAGTAGTATTTTTTAATTATTCTGACTTTTTCTGATTTTAATTTCTTGATTATTTTTATCAATTATTTTAATTTGTGGTTTTAGTAAATAAATCTTAAAAATTATTTGGATGCCCTAAAAGCAATAAAGAAGTAACTGTATGTACGTGGTGATAAATTTAAATATTGTGAAAACGAACTAATATACTGTATTAATTACTGAACTAATATACTAAAAGCAATAAAGAAGTAACTGTATGTACGTGGTGATAAATTTAAATATTGTAAAAACGAACTAATATACTGTAATTTAAATGTACCTAAATATTAAGTTTCTACAAGATTTTTTGGAAATAAATTGAAATTGAAAAATTGAAATTGAAAATTGAGTAATAAAGTTAGGAAAAGCGCCGATAATATTTTTATCATTTTTTTTAAATATTATCATGTATTGATAATAACTTGGTAAATATAACTAAAATGCAAATTTGTTTTCAAAGAATCGTCGAAAAATAAAGAAAAGCCCATCACAAGAAAATATTTTTTTTGTGTCATAACTCATTTTCAAAATTTAGTGAACTTAGAATATAAAAGCTTCTGCTCACGACGCAATCTGTAGGAGAAATTTCTAAGACGACAGAATGGGGGACTTGCAGAGGCGACTCTTCACACATCTTAATTTATAGTACGAGAGGAAAAAATGTGCCATCACTGAGCAAACGTCAAAAACAGTAGGTGTAACTTTGGAAGTTGCCACGAACTTACCTCTTTGAACAGAGTCGAATCTGCTCTCAACCTTGGACCTGAGCGTCTCCAGGTCAAACGGCGCTGCGAAACCATGGTCCACCGATCTACTCTTAGACCTGGAACCAAAAAAAAACTTTATATAAATACACCCTCCAGGCTTCGGAAGTTTTATAATATTCCATTGTGAGAAGAGGGTTCAGGAGTTCCACTTTTGAGCTACTAATACGACCATCGCACAAGACTAAGTAGTCTCATTAACGCGACCCACGACAGTATTGGCGCAATACCCGAATCGCAAGAAACTTTCACAAAAATATATGTCCCGAATGACAGATATTTTTGTGCGATTTTCTTAATTGGAAAATTAAGGTTGTATTTCGGCATCCGGACATTTATCAAAGACTATTTTCGACAGCTGGAATTATACAAAGTGATATAAGGGTGCTTCTAAACGGACCACATTTTCGCTACAATATGTGGCTGCAATACATTGCCTGGCAACATTGCTAGCAATAACAGCCATACTATTCCATTTATGGTTTTTTTTAGTGTATCCCGGCCATCTAGCTACATATTTCTCGTATGGCCGAAGTTGCTGGCCATTGTTGCTGGACGATCGCTTCGCAATCGAACATACTGCAATAGTGCACGGCCAACTTTATTGCTGTTTCGTTTTGCGTCATAAGTGCGTCCCTTTCTGATTCGAGGCACGACGTACATACATCTCCATTTTGTATTTATATCATCTAATGTTTTTTTTTGTTGATCTATAAAATATTATTATCTATTCTGATATGTTATGCACAATTGCGTGAAATAATTTATATTATTTATTAGTGTATTTAAATGCTTATATACCTACATCATTAATAGATAATTGTATTGTGAATTTATTATTAATAGTGAATTCAGGCGAAGATCTTTCAATTCGTATTCATATCATCGAAAACATTCAAGCTAAGATATGTAAAGTATCGCGCTTATTGAAGTCAGGACGAATCCACATTACGACGGACGACGAAATCATACGCTGCGACACGTATGATTTCGTCGGCCATTGTTGCCCGATTGTGTAGCCTGTTTACGAGTCAAAATGATGGGCCACACTTTTCAAGTAGGTAATATTGCGGAGATTGGCCGGGCTATATATTTTCCAGCAGTATGCTGCAATAAAATGTTGCAGTGATGGGCGGGCTATAGTTGCTAATATTGCAGCCACATATTGCCGTAAAAGTATAGCCCCTTTATGAGCACCATAAGAAATATAACTGTCACTTGATTGTCACTTTCAGATTACAAATACTATGTTATCTGTATAAAACATTCCTATTGTTAACATTAACCACGTAAGACATTGTCTTAACTCTCAATTAAGTAGGTACCTACTAAGACTTCAATAAACAAAACAGTTTAATTTTTATAATGTGGTAATAAGTAGGTTATAGCACACATACGTATAATTAGATTCCTAGGTATGAATATTACGACACGGAAGCCATCTACTGCGCAACAGTCATATTTTGCACAGTTTTATTCGTGACGAATAAATCAAATCAGAACTGTGTCAATAATCGGAATCGCAATCGGTAAATCAATAATTGTTGCATCCTTATTTTTTGATAGCCCGCTTATTGTTTGCCGGTTCGGTCGATCTATTCATACTAACTTTTCATTAATTTTATTTACAAGTATTTCGAATCATATGTTTATTAACATTATAAATACATTGTGATGTATATTATATATATTTATATTAACTATACTTTTACATTTTATTGTTACCTTATCGTATTATTTATATTAATACGAGTGGTATTACCCGGCGTTGCCCGTGTTATATCTGTTCTCAAATACCAATGTATACCAATTTTCATTGCGATCGGTTGAGCAGTATAGAAGTTGGTGTGCTGCAGCGCCGTCTAGTTGAAAGTTGCAACAAAGCGGATATATATAAAAACTTTAACCATGAAAAAATACATATATATGCCAACTTTCATGGTGATCGGTCAAACGGTTTCGGAGTCTATTAAACTCGGACAGACGGGCATACAGATATACCAACATCCATTTTTATATTATATTATTTTGGCCTGTTTTTAAAATTTATACTTTGAATGCCTATATTTCGCTTATTTATAGCGACCGACACAATTTTCTTCCAGATTTAGCAATTAAATGAAAAAAATTGGAGAGAGGTTCCTATACTGCAGTTATTCCACTTTTATAACTATGTGATAATACTTACATGTATATATTTTAATTAAAGAGTTTTGAACAATGAAGCACAAATAATTAAAAAGCAGGAATAATTTCACTGTATTACCTTCACAATATTTTGAATTTAGAATAACGCTTGGCCGACTATGACGTTTGTAGGTTTAACATAGCAGCGCCATCTATGGATTACTCAATAGATAACGCCATCTGTTAAAATCGTTTGGAACTAACAGATAATTGCGAATGTCAAATAATAGACATTGCAATAAAATAAAATCGCGACTATAAATTAAGACGTAAGCTATCCTATCTTTCAAGTTGGATCAAACTGCACATCGTGTGCAAATTTGATTCAAATCGGTTAAGTAGTTTAGGAGTCCATCGCGGACAAACAACGTGACACGTAATTTATATATATATACGAGAGGTATTACCCGGCGTTGCCCGTGTTATATCTTTTCTCAAATACCAATGTATACCAATTTTCTTGGCGATCGGTTGAGCAGTATAGAAGTTGGTGTGCTGCAGCGCCGTCTAGTTGAAAGTTGCAACAAAGCGGATATATATAAAAACCTTAACCATGAAAAAATACATATATATGCCAACTTTCATGGTGATCGGTCAAACGGTTTCGGAGTCTATTAAACTCGGACAGACGGGCATACAGATATACCAACATCCATTTTTATATTATATTATTTTGGCCTGTTTTTAAAATTTAAATTTTGAATGCCTATATCTCGCTTATTTATAGCGACCGACACAATTTTCTTCCAGATTTAGCATTAAAATGAAAAAAATTGGAGAGAGGTTCCTATACTGCAGTTATTCCACTTTTATAACTATGTGATAATACTTACATGTATATATTTTAATTAAAGAGTTTTGAACAATGAAGCACAAATAATTAAAAAGCAGGAATAATTTCACTGTATTACCTTCACAATATTTTGAATTTAGAATAACGCTTGGCCGACTATGACGTTTGTAGGTTTAACATAGCAGCGCCATCTATGGATTACTCAATAGATAACGCCATCTGTTAAAATCGTTTGGAACTAACAGATAATTGCGAATGTCAAATAATAGACATTGCAATAAAATAATATCGCGACTATAAATTAAGACGTAAGCTATCCTATCTTTCAAGTTGGATCAAACTGCACATTGTGTGCAAATTTGATTCAAATCGGTTAAGTAGTTTAGGAGTCCATCGCGGACAAACAACGTGACACGTAATTTATATATATTAAGATTAAGAAGATATATTATTTGTGCACGTGTATGTATGTATATATGTTATATAACATCCTATATCTTAAATATATCTACATAACTCATAATGTGGCTTCCCTATCCCTTTCCCCGTACTTAAATCTGCATTTTTTTCATAGCTCATTGCGCTGTAACAAAAGATTTAGTTTATTTGTGAAAACTTTTAATTGGCCTTAGATTTGTATAACATATGTTAGAATTAAGTATAAAACGCTGTAAGTTTTCCGAAAAATAAAAAATAAAATAAATAAATAAACTAAGTATTGGGTCTTTACCTAAATAATTGCTGTTTTTTTCACATTGGCCACATTGAACTTGGATAACTTGGGTTTGAGTTGGAATTTCAAATTTAAGGCCGTGTTATTCTTTTTTGAGAATCAGCTGTTTATTTGTGTTTCCTTCGTTTGCATTTGCTCAAATATATTTCGCACACGGTAAAGTTGAAAATTTGCCTTATACTCAAATATAAGATCATTTGCCGGTGTTTTCTATTACAGCTTCTTGCAGTCTGGCTATACAGTTACCGTAAATATTTTTAAAAAAATGCTCAGATTCGTAGGAACAATTTGTGAGTTTCGTTTTTTTTTGTTCGTTTTTTTTTAAATTATTATTTTTATTTAAACGTATGGGATACGGTTTGTTGAGTTCGGGCGATAGTATAGCGGACGTATATCGTACGTTATTGTAAAATATTTTATCCGCGATATTTTAGCAATTGCTAGATGGCACAGCGCACTCAACGCTTCTCAAACTTCATTTTATAGATAATGTTTTACAAACTTAAAAAAAATATATATTTTCATCAAAAAATATATGAAAAGTTGCCTATTAGTTCGTAATGATTCACCCCCTACAAGGTATAACTAATAAAACTTATCCTGTATAAGGATAATAATTAATAGTGACTGACGCTGCGTTGGCACCTCGAAATTATTGGCGCCACTGACGCTGGAGATAGCCACGTTGGAAGCAAGCTTACCGGAAGGGTTGACATTTTCGATTTCTCGCCCGCTCTCCGCGCCGGATATCCGTTTTTGCCGGCGAAGCGTCCGGAAAACGTCCATCTGCTTCCGGCGCCGCGCGCCAGCCACTCCTCCACTTTATTTCCGATATTTTGAAAAGTAGGTCGCCATTTATATTATTGATGGCGACGATCGACATAGCGCAGCGCGGGGAACTAGAAAACTAGTTCGACGTGCACTTAATCAAATAGTAACTCGCATTGCCTCGCCTTGTCGAGCTTGCGCCCACTTTGGCAACTCAAACATCAGTAGCTGTTGTACGAGAGAACATCATTAACATGTTGACACAGTCGTCCTATATGAGGTCTGCGGTCGTAATCTAACGAGTACATTTAGGGGGTGTCCACACAACGGAGAACCCGTCACCCCAGGGTTTTAACCACATCAGATCGTTCTCATCAAATCAAATCAAATAATTTATTGTCCTAAAAACTAATACATAGTTGTATAGACAGTTGTATTACATTTACATTTGGTCGTGATATGATTGAAATCTTCATTAATGATCAAATTCTTCTATTAATAATCAAAACATAAAAGGTTACTCGTAAGAATAAAGAAGGTATTATTGTAGAATTAAATCGAGTCACACCATTTAGTTTACCAGATAAAAACACAGAGTAATTAATTCTTTAAAATACCGATAAAAATAAGTTTTTTTAGAATAAAATTAATAAATGTAATGTCAAAAATAACAAAAAAAATGTGTCGATTGTCAAAAAATAAAATAAAATGTCTTAGTGATTATATTGCAAATAAAAGTAGTCAAAGTATAATTAATATGTGCCTACTTAATAATAGAAATAGTTAATACATTTTAGTCAAATTGAAAATCGATTAAAAACCTATTACATAAAGAGATATAGTCGAGATGCATACAGTTTTTAGAGATCGTTAATGTCGTACAATTCTCTTTCAATGAGATATAATTTGAGTTTATTTTTAAATTGGAGCATTTTTCCTTCGCGGCATATTTTTTTTTAAACTAGAGGGTAGCTTATTGTAGCATATAATTCCGACGTAGTTCGGATCCCTTTTAAAAAGTTCTAGATTTGGACGAGGAAGAATCAGATTATTTCTCCCCCTGGTAAAGTGTTTATGGGTATCTGAATGTATCGGCAGCTGAGCTAGGTTTCTTATGATCAATTTAACGCATTCTAAAACGTATAGAGATGGGAGGGTGAGGATTTTAAGCCTTCTGAAATGACCACGGCATGATTCTACATAACCCAGATTACTTAAAATTCGAATGGCCCGTTTTTCCAATGAAAAAATATGTTGCCTTAGATCGATGGTGCATTGCGCCCAGAAGAGAATACCGTAACGGAGAAAAGACTCAAAATAAGCGAAATAAATCGTTTTCGTGTCCTTAGAATTAAGCCATGGAGTGAAAGCCAGAGAACCAAGCCAGCTTCTATCTGCCATGGAGTGAAAGTGAAGACTTGGCGGACAAAGTTAGTCCACTATCTACCTATGCCGACGAGCGAGCGAGAGTCAAACGACGCCTTACCGCGAGGCACTGGCAAGTTTGTTTGTTTGTTTCTACTCTTCATTGTGAAATTTCACAATAGGCGGGTATATTATCATACGACAATCTCTTACAAACCAACCCTGATATGAAGTGTTTATATGTATGTGTGGGTGTAATTTTGTGTAATAGTGTGTCTTGTTATTGCATTCGATCGACACAACTGAAATGCAATTCCGTTAATTTCATCCCAACGGAAAATGGTGACCCAGCCGGGAATCGAACTCGGAACTATACTATGTAAGATCAGACGACCTAACCACAGTATAATAACACCCAGTAAGTTCACTCAAGAGCTACAAGGCAATGCGGGAATAGGGTGCGACGGAAGTGGGGCCAGGGGTAAGTCATATCGGGTCCTTAGGCGCTGTTACGCTGGTCCATAGTTACGGCGCTGTGGACTGTGACGCGCTGTGAGCGCAGTTTGTGTCCGCTCTTACTATTACTTTTTTGTGGAGATTTACGAGTCGACGCCATATGGTATTCTCAGAACAGATCGGTAACATAATTTATTATTTATTTATTTATTTCAAACATACTTATAAGACACATAAAAATGGTCATACCAAGTAATGGTGCGAAGAAACAACGGCCCACATTCACATGACCATGCTCAGCGCATACCCAACTAGGCCAAATATAGCCTGTATCTGGGCATACGACTTATTTTCTGACTTAGGTCGAGAAGCCTAACTGAAGTAGGTACTCATAAGGTAGGTAAATTTCAGTACAAATTTACAGATTTCAATATTCTTCAACTTTTGAACAGTTTTTTTTTTCAGGTGTCTTTTCAGGTTTCCCTCAAAATTTCATCAAAATCGGTAGAGCGGTTTAGTAGTCCATAGCGGTCATACAGACAAACATTCATTTTTATATATATAGACGTCGAAAAACAAAATTTTCACTGATTTACCATTCAATATCAGTCTTCACTTTCACTCCATGGCAGATAGAAGCTGGCTTGGTTCTCTGGCTTTCACTCCATGGCTTAATTCTAAGGACACGAAAACGATTTATTTCGCTTATTTTGAGTCTTCTCCGTTTGAGTCTTTTCTCCTTGTTAATAGGCGCGCAGGTGTGGTTGACGTCATTTTGTTACTAATTGCGATTTTCCGCCGCCAAGTTTGCGAGACGTCCCGCAACCGCGGCGGCTTTTTGATCGCGCAAAGCTGCGGCGTCGTGATTTTTGAAACAAAGCAGTTGACTCGCTACCGCGGCGGGAACAGGTGAAAACCGCGCCGTGAGTTCTTGCCTAATCCTGCAATAGGGACTCAAGGGGGGGGGGGGGGGGTATTCAGTTCAAAATTATCGCATACCTGGTCTGCGCGTGCGCGATGCTCTCATCACTCCTGGACAGCTGCTGCGAGGCTCGTCTCGACCTGACGATCGTCAGCGTCAGAAGAAGAAGACGCCATGCGTACGTTTCGATAGAGAGTGTTGGTGTGTGCAGGCAACATGCAAAAATTGACGTACAACAAATGTGTAAACAACAATAACTAACATCGACAACAACAATATAAACATACAGTGAGTTAGTTGCGTATTAGAAAACGATCTAAAATCGTATTATACGACATAATTAGACAATCTTTCATATATGCAACTTACCCATTTCAACAAAATACAGACGCAGAAAAAAAAATGATCATGCGTCAGAAGACATTACAATAAAAGTTGAACAATAAGTAAATTTAAAAAAAAGTGAACAAGCATTGACTATTGTTAAAAGTACGTGGGACGTGTTGCGAAGTTGTTGAAAATAATAATTTTAAAAATCTAAAGCTTAAACTAACATCAATGCATGCATTAATCTTAATAACTATAC
The DNA here is from genome assembly GCA_944548615.1 of Micropterix aruncella. Lineage (NCBI taxonomy): Eukaryota > Metazoa > Arthropoda > Insecta > Lepidoptera > Micropterigidae > Micropterix > Micropterix aruncella. The sequence goes on from OX155968.1 coordinate 5,394,254, forward strand.
CAGTGTTCAATTTGACCAGTCAAGCCCCGCTTATTATAAGGTTCGATTACAAATTTGTCCACGCTTCTTTAAATCATGTTAAACTACCCACAACTGAACGAATGTTATTGGCCGTTAAGCTGGTTAACTTAGTTACTAAAGTAAATAGACAGAGAATACGGCCTAAATATATGTAAATAAGAGGAAGACGAAAGTGGAAGTCGCCACAAAAAATGCTAATTCAAGTGAATGGAACGTGTCCATAAAAGCGTATCGACAGTCCATACTGTCCATTATAACTAGCTCCAGGAATCACTCTAGTCTGACAAACAACTCCAAGAATTGACCCACGAATTGGGTAAGGACTGTACCTACCAAGAATTTCACTCAACATGACCAAATATGGTCAAACTTCACGACGCGACGTGGGTCACTCAAATCTCCACCTGGGCGTAGCGCCGCCCTATAGGTCGACCACACGCCTCTGCAGAAAAATAAGGTGTACAATCAATGGACACACAATCAAGAGAGTCAACCGCTAGACAGAGCTCTCCACACGCGCGCCGCTGTACCAGCATCGGTTTCCGCGCGCTAGCCATTATGACATGTTACAATCAAGAAGAAACCTTTTTAATATCGCTATAGGAGGAACCCCATAATATCCCCGAATACGCCCTAAATGTATAGTTTTATTAAACGAAAATAGATATATCGTCAGGGTTGAGGTATTATTTTTATTTTACTTACGGAAATAAAATAAAAATAATACACAGTAAATAAAATAATTGCTGTTTTATTATATTTTCTATATATCCTATTCCTCCTATAGCGATATTGAAATGGTTTCTTGATTCGTTATATTAACGTATTTATTAATTGTAGCATGTTATAATGGCTAGCGCGCGGACACCGATGCCGGTACAGCGGCGCGCGTATGGAGAGCTCTGTCTAGCGGTTGACTCTGTTGAATGTATACACATATAAAATCAATCCATACGGATTGATTTTATATCTTAACTTTCTGCAGGGGCGTGTGGTTGACTTGCATAGAGCGGCGCGATGCACAAGCGGAGATTTAAATGACGCACGTCATGTCGTGAATTATGTGACCATATTTGGCAATTTTGAGTGGATTTATCAGTACGGTCAATTCTTTGAGTTGTTTGTCAGTCTAGGGTGATTCCTAAAGCTAGTTTCATGCTTGCAGTGTCGAATCCGTATTGTCATTTTTAAGTATAAATGTCAACCGTTACATTGCAATGTCTATTAAAAACTTCGTTCTCACAAATAAAATGCGTTTATATAATTCCGTTAAAAAATAACATGAGAAGTGTCTTCATGATGAATAAAGTCATTATGTTGAAAAAAAACTAATATATTGCAGTAAAAAATATTTAAGTTGTTAAGGCGACGATGTATGTAAATTTCGAAAACTACATTTTTTGGCAATTTTTGAACCGTCATACTGAAATAACTGATGATGTTAGCCAACTTAAAAAAAATATCGTAATTCCCGGTACCTTTCTTAATTACATAGCTATTTCAGATTTTTAAAATAGGATTGGAAAAATGAGAAAAATAAATAAACCTGGGAGCTATATAGGAAATTTTTATTTTAGAGCATTTTTTGAACCGTGCCTCACTCTAAACTGCACGATCAACAAACTCAAAAAAAATACTACGGCATTTTAACATGAGTTGTAAAGTGGAATGCTATCGCACAAATTAAAAAAAAAGTTTTTCTTGTTAAAAAAAAATATAAAAAGTGCAAGTTTTATCTATATTCACTGTTAAATATTACTTATTACTGTGTGTTTTTTTTTTCAATTTTGTTTTTTTTTTACATAAACTATGTACAATAAACTTGTAGTACTGACGATTATTTTTTTCTGTTATAGTTTACTGAATAAGGGAAAATCAAAGAATAGGAAATACTTGAGAGCTGCATAAAAACATAGATTTTAAGTTATTTTGTTTCCAAGAATTGTTAGGAAATCTTAAACAATGGGAAACAAAATACGGAATATTTTTAGATGTTCTTGCGACTTACAAAAACATGGCCCCAGAGTGAATCGACGCATAATGTATCGGGCAGACTTCGTGACATAGGAAAAAAACAAACTCGTAACGTACACAATAATATATAAATAATGTAGATTCAAATCTAGTATATAATAATAGATTTGTATCTATTTAAATGCTCTGCATATCTGATTAAAAAATATTCATATACCCGTTGAGAATGCAAATTGCGATAAATATGCAACGTTTCGTCGTTTTCTAAAAGACAGAAGACGTCAAACAGCAGAAACCCTGTTGAATTATTCACGCGCCGGTCTCGCAGTCTATATTAGAAACGTTAAAACTGACGATACAGTCTGAGAGCCGGCGCCACAGTACATAGAAGCGTTAGCAGGTTACTAGAAATATGTGTTAGTGTAGGCTGTTGTGAATGCCGTTGACGAGTGCAACCGCGTCGAACATTCCCCCCTCCCATCCCGTCCTTTTCGCACCGCCGATGCACCCCGTCACGCTCCGGACTAAAAAGATCCAGAGAAGTATGATATCATTGACTATATATGGTAATAAATCTGGTAGTATGGGCGCCAGGTCGACCCGCTGTGTACGCTTCCCAGACCTCGCGGTAAGGCATTGGCCCTTACGGGCTTGAGCGACCACTACCTGACCTAAGCGGTTATTCAGTTTGAATATTTTGCGGACCGCGACGCCCTTTGACCGCCATGGTTTCTCGGGGTCGGGTGGCCGACAGATCGATTCAAGGGTTGAAGACGTCAGGTCGACAACTACCCTCCGCTGTCATAGGAAACGTACGTCTCCAGACCCCTCTGGTTATTTGCCAGTTGGGCATTCAACACCTAGCAAACCGGATAGTGCACCAATTGCCCAGTTCCGCCCAAGGTATCCCCCCGAATCCGCGATCTCATGATCCCAACCGCCTCCAACTGCAGGATTACAACCGTGGCAGAACCTCACAGCGGCTCTGACAGGGTAAGCCCCTCTTCGAGAAGGCTACCAGATAGGAGTTAAACCGTGAGTTGGGCAAACCAGATGACGTAGATTTTTGGCTAACACCACCCAAGCTGCACGGAACCAGTAAAACCTAGACTGTGGACTGCGTAATTTCTAAATATCTGCGTAATCACACCACAGTTGAAAGAACGATTATATATCGTTATACCAGCCTGGGGTATCGGGTTCGCCCGATGTAGATGACAGCTCCGAAGTGCCTGAGACTCTTTGGGGGATAACTTGCGGAAGGACATTTGCAGGAGATGCGAATTAGAATTATGTAATTGAGTCGGATGAGCATGTAATATGTACATTACAATAAGTAGTTGCACAATACTACAATACTGTTTACACAATAGCTCAAATTAAATGAGATCATTAAATTATTACTGTAAGTAAACACAGTTCAGTTAATTACATTTGTCGAATGGGTATTCGTAGAAAAATATATTTACGCACAATTACGATGATGTAACAGTTTTGAAACAAAAATGAAGGTCGTAAATAGTAAACGAGCGAAACTGCAAACAGAAATTGCGCGAAACTGGCTTTGAAAAAATAGAACAGGAGGAATACGATGGCGAATGACAACTTTATTACATTTTTATGATGAATTTCTATGGAATCATCGTGTCTGGCGGTACAAAAACAAGAACATTATTCGGACGCCCATGCAAGCAAGGAATAGCATAAATCAGAATCGGATTTATCTATACTAATATTATAAAGAGGTAAAGTTTGTGAGGTTGTAGGAAGTAATCTCTGGATCTACTGAATCGATTTTGAACATTCTTTTACCAATAGAAAGCCACGGTATTTGTGAGTGTCATAGGCGTAAGTCGTAAATAAATCATAAAGTAAGTCGAAGAAAAAACGGTCGAACGAAAACATTTCTTCCTAACGGCGAGAGATATATGATTAAGTTCTGGAGAAAGATAGAGTTGTAGAGCTTGATAATGCCTACAAAAAAGTCAGCGACAGCATATGTCTAACTTTTATATTTAAGTCACAAAAAGTAGTATTTTATATTTTAAAAATAATTTAAATCGTTAGGTCACGTGTATTGGTCATATTATCAACAATTATGAATGCATATCAAAATAAGTAAATTTATCGTCTCAAGTTTATCGTCTCAAGTGTTTAAAACAAAAGACTTTTCCCTTTTACTGCATATAATTTCCCTTTGACTGCATAAATGGTTAAAGAGATAAGACACTTACAAATAAGACACTCACAAATAAGACACTCACAAGAAGAAACTCACAAATAACAGTAATATAGTCAAATTAGCATGCAAATACATACATATATATGCAGTAAAAATATAACCCTTCTTTTGGCAGTCAGGAAATAAATCATAGCACTCAGTACTAACCGAACCACACTCATAATTTCATCACAAGTAAAAAGTTTTACCGCCTAACGAAGTGGGCACAGGTCAGCTAGTACCACATAAAATCGGTTTGACTAGCTGCCAAAACGTAGTAAGGCAATGAGTAATATAATACCTAAATAATCAATGGTTATAGGAATAATTTTTAATCAATATAAACTTTGGTAATCGAGTATGTATTTATCCTTTTTTAATTCCTATTCACACAATTGTGTGGGTGATCATGAGTTCCTAACCCACACAAATGTGGGGGCATAGTGTATATGATCTATCATATACGTTATCATTGTGAGTTTTAATTAACCGGCATTATTCAAGAGGTGAATCCGTACCTACATAAAAATAAGCAACTGTTGTTTTTTTTTTTTTTTGAAAAAAAATATTTTTTTTATTTGAAAATTTGAAGAATTTGACTGTTAAATAAAAATTTGACAGGTGTTTGAGCGCGCTACACCATCTAGCAGTAGGTAAAACATCGCTAATAAACAATATTCGCGATATTTTATCAACTGCTAGATGGCGCATCATGCTCAACGGTATTAAACCATTTTTTAAAGTTTTAAATTTTTCAAATTTCCAAAAAACAAACATTTTTGTTTTGTTTTTTTCATAATTATTTAATCCAAAATTGCTTACTTCCTCGTTCTGATTCATTGCTTTCAAGGATGCTGGTTAATTAAAACTCAGCCTGTATATCTATGAAAGTACCCTCTTTTGGTATTTCTCGATTCTGGGTTCCATATCAACAAAAAAAACCCACAAAATTCATATTCACTCAGACTAAAATACCAGGATCTACCATTTTTTGCCAAGGAAAGACAAACAATAATTCAGGACTCAATGACGTCATTAATTGGAAATTCTGAGGTCTGCAAAGGTTATAGAAAAGTAAAGAGCTTTTTATTTAGTAACATTGCCAGTCATGAGCTGGATTTCTTCAATCAATGACGTCACCTGATCTACATTTTAATGTCGATGCTATACACAGCCTTAAATCGTTCAATCGTAGTCCTGTCATGCACAACGACCAGTATCCGAGTAGATATGTTTCTCAGTGTACAGCTGTCATTTATCTAACGATGCATTAAGTTGAAAATGACGCATGGGTATATTATGATAAGGATATTCATGCACGCGGAACAATACTACAAATTGACATGTGACAGATCATTTGTTTAAGCACTGAGTTACTTTAATATATTAATGTGCAGCCTTGAAGAAAGATAATGTTTTGAAAACCGTATGCAAAAGGTGTGGAGGTGAAGGTTATCAGTGCAGCAGTTACAGCGGTGAGTGCGTAATGCAAAGTGTGATATAAGTCAATTTATGTACAGAAGAGGAATTTATGTACAGTACGCGCGCGAGCTCGGAAGATTCGGAGGGCTGGGAAAGCGACGGGATTACGCTGCCCCCGATCGTCGCTTCATACCCCGCTCTCTCCCAGTACTAGTACTGAGAGAGTACTAGTACTGGGAGAGAGCGGGATGTGGAACGACGGTCGGGGGCGGTGTACATAATCCGCCCTCTTCGCCAGCTCCCGATTCTTCGGAGCTCGCGCGCGGACTGTATACAACTATGTAACTAGCATCATATCAAAATATAGATCGTCATAATCATAATCATCATCAGATTATTAAATTCAAATACGGTACAGAACAAATTGTTCTGTACCGCATTATTTGAATTTAATAATCTGATGATGATTATGCTATGACTTGATCTAAATTGATAATATGATATGATAATTATCAGATTATTATAGTTAAGTAACTACACTTGTTAAATTTGTCAAATTTAAAACACATTATAAAACGGTTAATCATCATATAATTCAAACTATTTGTGTTTTTATATATTTAGAAAATAACGAAAAATAAGGAAAAAGAAATATAATAAATATAATAGAAATATAATATAAAGAATACGTATTTGTAAAATTGTGCAATATTACATATCATTTTCTTAAACATATATACTAGAATGTAGTGTTTATTCATATATTTGTATATATTATTACTTATTTTCCACTTAAATTTATTGTATATAATGTAAAGTTTACTTTATTTTTAGCCCTTAATTGCATACATATATATTTTTTTTTTCTACTTTAAATTTTACTTTAATTTGTGTAAACAACACATTTGTTAGATTTAGAAATATTTAAAATTGATCACCTTCGTCAGTTCGCGAGTTACAAAAATACAGTTGGTATAACACAGCACAGCCAGAGACAGACCTTCTAGGTCTAGTTGGTTGTGCGATTTCGCCTCATTCGGATATGCTAGCATATTTATATCCATAGAGCTATGTTTTTCGCTATTATAATGTTTGTTCTTAATTATTCCTCATGTACAACAGTATGCATGTCCTTGTATTTTTTTGTTCTTGTACGTTATAAATAAACAAATAAACAACAAAAATCATATATACCTACCGTTAGTTACGTATTTCGTTAAATAGGATTTTAGCTTAAAATAATGATTAATATTTTTTAAATAGAAATGTTTTGTCAATGTATTATTAACCTTGCAATAAATTTGCTATGTTGGCTTATTTTGCGTGTCAGATGCCAATGATAAATTTGTAAAAAACAAGTGATAATGTTTTGTATGGAAACTCGAATGTGGCCTAATTAATATCGTAGTTTAATAAAATAGTCATACTAAACTAATCGGAATAAGTCGTAATTTAGGAAATCATAGTTATCAAATAATAAAAATCTAATACAATCATAAAAAACTATGATCTATACATTCGAAATCAAAACTTTCAGGTAGACACAATTATGAAAATAAAAAAAAACACAAAAAATAAACGAGTAATTGAAATAGTCAAAGGCACAATTTCGAGTAAATACTCAAAGAACCAAAGGAACATATCTTTGGTTTGTTCTTACATATCTTTGGTATATATGTTATGGTATGAAATAATCAACAAACAATAGAAAACTAAAAATAGTCAAGAAACAATATTAAAATATTTAAATACACCTTTAGAACAGTCGCTCTGAATCTTTAAAGTAGAGCAATAAAAGCATAATTATCAAGAAACCCTAGACTATAACGAAACGAGCACAGCTATAGAACTCTTCGATCGATTCAATCGATTGGCTGACGCCGCACGGTTCGCAAACCGCCCAGTTGTGGCCCAGATCGGACCCAAGTTTCCAACTGCGCACGACTGGACTTACATCCGCAGGCAGAGTTCACAGAGGCCTTTCCAGGCTAGTCCCTCTTCGAGGAGGCTACCGGATGGGAGCTGAGCCGTGACCTTAAAAACCCAAGCCAGGCATCAGGCTCAATCAGGCCTAAAATCAATATACACAACCTAACCCAACAGCGCAATAGTCCTGTTTATGTATCACTGCGTTGTAGCCTACCCCAGTGCTGTTTACCAATTAACAGGCCGGTCACATGACGGGTCATTAATGTGATGGGAAGTCGTAAGGCAATTGGAGCTAATGTATTTTTAATTATCCGACAACGACTAGATTGGCAAACAAGTTCATTGCCAATTCTCGCTAATTACGAATGCTACCCACTAAAGCGGCCATCCGGTAGCCAGCAGCTTCCTCACTTGAATAAACAAAATTTTAACGAGTTTTATAATTATCTGGTTTTTACTTTTTTTTTTAAACTACATGCGCGCAACTTCGTGTTACAGTTATTAGAGCCCGTTCACACAACGGTTCATTTTATCGGATACGTTTTTATTCCTGGATGGTTATGTAATTAATCGTATGAGCGAGTTCACGTTCACACACACGACAGTATTCCGGATTCAGTAAAAAATACCGATCCGACAAAATATGCCATTCCAATTTGTCATAAAAAACTGGATGCAGGGACAGTAAAATCGGATCCGTAGCTAAATATGTATGGAGAAGTATGGGTGCCTTCACACATGACACGATCCGTTATTTTACTGTATACTGTATCCTGTATGGCGGTTGGTTGGTTATTTTTGCTTGTAGAATGTCGGTGGTATACTGATCGGCATAGAACGAAACCGACAGAATATGCTTTGTGAACATCACATCCAGTAGCGACGGATCCGTTTAAAACGGTCCTGTAAATACGGAGCCTCTGTGTGAACGGATTATATAACGATTATATAAGTAATGGGGTATACATACGACGGAATACATGCGAAAACACTAAAACCACACATAGTATAATCAAAATAAAATATTCATATTTATAGATGTTTCAACTATAAATGTTGTACCAATACCTGCTGCAATTGATAAATGTTGTATCAATTGCAACAGGCGAACAGAGACATAACGGCATTGAGTCATTCTGTCTTTCATGGAGTGAACGTGAAAGACTTCGTGGACAGTAGGGCGGTGTCGACTACAACGGGCGAACCCGTCACCCCAGGCTGGTATAACGATATGTGATCATTCTTACAGCCGTGGCATGAGCGTAGAAGACTTAGAGACAAGACAATCTACTGTCTAGCTCGCCAACAGCCCGTTAGAGACCAACGCCTTACGGCGAGGCACCGGAAAAGGTAAATAGCGGACAGCTTCGCACCCTAACTACCAGTTTTGGTAGGATATCTTGCGTTTGCAAAACGGCCAGCAAACTAGGCGGGAGAAACCCGCAAGTCACGAGATTATCGAAATTGTCTAGTTGCCCGTAGACGGTATTGCCGCTCAGATTTAACCGCTCCCGCCGCGGGCGTAAATCGCGTCGTAAATGTGCAATTCAATTTTACATCTTCCTTCTTCTTTCTTAGCCTGGTTTGGTCCACCCATGGATGTAGGTCTCCTATTTCTTCTTCCATGTCTTTCTGTCAGCTGCTGCCCTGAGCCAAAGCGTCCGTGCTGCTTTTTTTATATAGTCCAGCCATCGTAGTTGTGGTCTCCCTACGCCTCGCTTTGTGGTTTAGACGCACTTTCAACGCACTTGGTCTACACTGGACAAGCCTTTTCGGCCACCTCGCGTCATCCTGCCTTGCGACGTGACCTGCCCAGCACCACTTAAACCTGGCCATGCGTTGCATGGCGTTTGTCACCCCCGTGCGCCTTAGTATTTCTCCATTCTGTCCAGCATTGCCCTCTCCATGGCCCTTTGGCATATTCTAAGGCGGTTGGCACTGCTCTGCGTTAGAGGCACTGTTTCTAGGCTGTGCGTTGTTCAGGTTTATATGGTGCCGACCCTTAACTACCAATATTAAGGAGATTGTGACGCCACTCAGAACTAATACCGAATCGTGGCCTAACCTTATACATACACTATTCAACCGGATGGCATTGACTTTGCCGATTTAAAAGTTTGACTTCGGCATTCTCGCAGCTTAGCGAGACTTGTTTATATCAGGAAGCTTTCGTCTCTCGAACTGAACGACCTACAACTCTACGTATTGCCAACCCACTCACACTTCAGTAAGACCGCGTTGACCTAGCCTTGTCAAGCTGTCAAAAACGCCTGGTTGTATCGTTTATAGAAACAGGGTTGTCTAGCCGCTTTGTACGCTTTTCTTGGTATCATGAGCGAGCCACACTGGCCCCGAGAAAGAATGTAGATGGGTTATTTCTTAGACGTAGGTACTCGCGAGGTGATTCCCCGTTTGTATATACCTACAGTATCATTTTTGTTATTAGTGACATCTCGTAGTGGGTGCATTAGTACGAGCAAATGAGCAACTTTTTTTTTTTGAAAAAACTTCAAAAAATAAAAAAATAAAACTTTTTTTAAATAAAAATTATAAGCATTAAGCGCGCTGCACTATCAAGGGATAGGTAAAATATCACGAATAAACAATGTTCGCGATATTTTACCTACCGCTAGATGGCGTAGTGTGCTTAACGCTTGTCAAACTTTTATTTAACAGTCAAATTGTTCAAATTTACAAAAAAATATATATTTGTTTTGTTTGGTTTAGCAAAAAAAAAAAAATATCAAAAGCTGCTTACTTGCTCGTACTGATTCATCAACTACAAGGATGTCACTAATTTAAAACTAACGGTGTAGTTATGACATTGATGGCAAGACAGTTTGACCGAACGTTTACGAGTGACGAAGGACGAGTTACAGATATTATGACAATCTATTATTGATTCTTTTGATTATTGATTATGTTTAGACTACTTTTTTTAAGTTATTGCGAAACAAAATTTTATTCTAAGGTAGATAATATTTTCTGTTTGTTTTTAAGTAAAATATTTTTTAAACCTACCTAATTTAACTTTTTGATACATAACATAACACTATTTGTACTATTATTATGTTTTTTTTAAATTATTTATTGTTGAATGTCTATGAAATCATGTTGTAAAAAATGAATATTGTAAGCCTAAAAGGCAGCTTGTGCTGCACTGAAAAAAATGTAAAACTCCATGTTACGACACCACACCACAATCACAATAAAATAAATTGAAATTGAAAATTTAAAATAATTTGAATTGAAAGCGAAATTGAAAAAAGATTGACTCACGGTTGAGATACAGACCGCAAATCTACACCCTAGTTGACATTTTTTTTCAAATTGCTAGGTTTATTAATGAGAAAATTGAGACATTTGAAATATCAGTTTGATTACCATTTGAAAGATAAAAATATGTTAGGAATATTTAAAAAAAACTATTTTTAATATATTGAATTGCAAATGTTTCTACCGTTTTTACGCTCATTAAATAAATAGCGAGCGTAATTTTGTCTGGAACAAAAAAATAAATTAGGAAATTAATATCTAATGTATCTAAAATATTAGGTAAAAATTAATGGTTACATATGCATTTTGTCGATGAACTAAAAAAAATAAGTAAAATGTATTTTTTTATATTTTTTTCAAGGATTTAAATGAATAAAATCGATTTTCGACAAAAATTTGATGTTTAAACAGTAAAAAAAAACAATTTAAAATATGAAATCGAAGACTATCGCGGTTGTTTGACATTATAAATAGGATAGAAAACGAATTTACCGCGTGAAATTTGTAGGACCCGACGTTTCGGTGACGTTGCAGCCGCCGTTGTCAAGGGTAAACTGAAGAGCTGTCAGTCCGTTGTTTTGCGGGTAGGCCGCAAACCGCTGCCGCCACTGCGTAGGTTATAACGGTGGTGGGGGGCCGGGCTCGGAGCGCGGGAATTTTTAAAATCCGTCTTGCACACAACACTCACTGTATCCTGTTTTACGTCTTTGCGTTCGGCGTTCGGCGGCGGGAACATTTTAAGAAGAGGGTTCCACGTAGAAGAGAGTTTGTAGCCGTCATCTCTATTGAAGTTCGGAGTTCTTCTTATTTCAATGGCTTCCCGGATCATGCGAGGAAAGTAGAATTGTTCCTTCGATAGAACAATGGGATTTTGAAACTGCATCCAATGGTTACTTCCGCTATCCAATATATGTTCGCAGATCGCCGATTTTTCTCGCTGAACGTTTTTAACAGCTTTGATGTGTTCTGTCAGTCGCGTGGCTATGGGCCGTTTCGTTTGTCCAACGTAGGCTAGACCGCAGCTACATTCGACTTTATACACACCCGGGGTTTGCAGTGGTATTACATCCTTTACAGGCCTCAAAAATCGAGCTATATTTTGGGTCGGTTTGAAGATCGTTTTTATATCGAATCTGTTTAGCATCTTACTTATTCGATCTGTCACGCCCTTGACGTATGGTAAGAATGCTCTTGATCTGCTCGGTTTTTGAGTTTCGTCCGTATTAGATCGTGTGCGTGTCTCGTGATATTTTCCGTATCCATTTTTCCTAAGGACATCATTGACATGTTCCATCTCCTTCGGAAAATGCTCAGTGTCGCATAGATCGCGTGCTCGATTCACGAGCGACGTTTGCACTGAACGTAGATGGTAGGGATGATGGTGTGAGCTTGCATGCAAATATCTGTCCGTATGTGTGGGCTTCCGATATACCGTATGTCCGAGAGTATTGTCACTTCTCCTCGTCACTTTGACATCCAAAAATGGTAAGGAGCCGTCCTTCTCTACTTCATAGGTGAAACTGATTTTTGGGTGTATGGAGTTTAGATGACCCAGGAATTCTTTCACCGTTTGAATGTTGCCTTTCAGGATGCAGAAGGTATCATCCACGTAGCGAAGCCAGAGAATGGGTTTAATTTTGGAGGTTTTTATGGCTAATTCCTCAAACTATTCCATATATAGGTCACTAACTATCGGCGATACGGGGCATCCCATTGCTACTCCGTCGATTTGTTTGTAATAATCGCCGTTCCAAAGAAAGTAGCAGGATGTCAGGCAATGTTGAAGCATGTCGGCGTAGCTAATAGGGAGGTCCTCAGACCTTAGTTTATCTCTCACCACCGTAAGACACTCCGAAATGGGCAAATTCATAAATAAAGATTCGACGTCAAAGCTCACCATTATTTCGTCTTCGGCCAGTTTTAAGCTTCTAATAATGCTTACGAAATGTCGCGAGTCTTTCACGTAAGACGTCGTTTTGCCCGTAAGCGGTTGGAGGACACCAGCCAAGTGTTTTGACAGAGGATATGTGGGGCTGTCGATTTGGCTCACAATCGGTCTCAATGGTGCATTATCCTTATGGATTTTAGGTAAGCCATATAATTTCGGTGGCTGTACGTTACGTGGTTTAGTGAGATAAGCTATTTCTGGGAGGGAAGTGACAGATTTATCGATTAAAACTCTCGTTTGCCTGGTAATTCTGCTCGTGGGATTGTAATTCACCTTCTCGTAAGTGTTGGCGTCTTCTAAGAGCGTCCCAATTTTCCGCTCGTAGTCCACAGTATCGAGTATCACGGTTGCGTTGCCTTTATCGGCCCGCAACACAACTACGTCCTTATTATCCCGCAGAGATTTTAAGCTTTTTCTCTGGGCGGCTGTGGTGTTCGACTGTGGGAGCTTGGCCTTGCGTACAAAGACAGCCACATCCTGTCGCAGTAAGTCGGCCTCTGGCGCAGGGATCTTGTTACGAGAGATGACTTCTTCAATGCCACCGATAATATTTTCCACAGGCAAACGGTTCGGTGTCGGTACATAATTTAATCCCCTGCTAAGAATTTCTGTCGTCGGCTGGTCAATGTCAATTTTCGAAAGATTAATGACAGTACTTACAGCGTATTTCGGTACCTCCTTGCGGGAATGCCCTGCGTTTGCCAGGCGCAGAAACTTGGCATTATGCGACTCCTCACATAGCACCGTGGTACGTTCCGATTGGCTGAAGGAAACTCTGTCGCACTTTTGAAAATCCTCGCCACTTAATACGCTGCTTAATTCTAGATGAAGAAATAATAACTCTTTTTGCACATTATCGAGTTTGTACCGATTGTTTTGAATCAACTTTCGAAGCAATTTGACACTGGCGACACGGAGAATGTCTGTAGATCCTGGGATATCTTTTCGTGGATGAATCCGCACACAATTCGGAATTAAATTACTATCACGACACTGTTTCAAGAACACTAACGATGACAAAATTCGCGCGCGTTTTTTCCGCAAACGTTCGAACTGACGCACTTTATACGAAACTTCCTCTCCGTAGAGGCTTGTAATATGAAATCGAAGACTATCGCGGTTGTTTGACATTATAAATAGGATAGAAAACGAATTTACCGCGTGAAATTTGTAGGACCCGACGTTTCGGTGACGTTGCAGCCGCCGTTGTCAAGGGTAAACTGAAGAGCTGTCAGTCCGTTGTTTTGCGGGTAGGCCGCAAACCGCTGCCGCCACTGCGTAGGTTATAACGGTGGTGGGGGGCCGGGCTCGGAGCGCGGGAATTTTTAAAATCCGTCTTGCACACAACACTCACTGTATCCTGTTTTACGTCTTTGCGTTCGGCGTTCGGCGGCGGGAACATTTTAAGAAGAGGGTTCCACGTAGAAGAGAGTTTGTAGCCGTCATCTCTATTGAAGTTCGGAGTTCTTCTTATTTCAATGGCTTCCCGGATCATGCGAGGAAAGTACAATTCTACTTTCCTCGCATGATCCGGGAAGCCATTGAAATAAGAAGAACTCCGAACTTCAATAGAGATGACGGCTACAAACTCTCTTCTACGTGGAACCCTCTTCTTAAAATGTTCCCGCCGCCGAACGCCGAACGCAAAGACGTAAAACAGGATACAGTGAGTGTTGTGTGCAAGACGGATTTTAAAAATTCCCGCGCTCCGAGCCCGGCCCCCCACCACCGTTATAACCTACGCAGTGGCGGCAGCGGTTTGCGGCCTACCCGCAAAACAACGGACTGACAGCTCTTCAGTTTACCCTTGACAACGGCGGCTGCAACGTCACCGAAACGTCGGGTCCTACAAATTTCACGCGGTAAATTCGTTTTCTATCCTATTTATAATGTCAAACAACCGCGATAGTCTTCGATTTCATATTACAAGCCTCTACGGAGAGGAAGTTTCGTATAAAGTGCGTCAGTTCGAACGTTTGCGGAAAAAACGCGCGCGAATTTTGTCATCGTTAGTGTTCTTGAAACAGTGTCGTGATAGTAATTTAATTCCGAATTGTGTGCGGATTCATCCACGAAAAGATATCCCAGGATCTACAGACATTCTCCGTGTCGCCAGTGTCAAATTGCTTCGAAAGTTGATTCAAAACAATCGGTACAAACTCGATAATGTGCAAAAAGAGTTATTATTTCTTCATCTAGAATTAAGCAGCGTATTAAGTGGCGAGGATTTTCAAAAGTGCGACAGAGTTTCCTTCAGCCAATCGGAACGTACCACGGTGCTATGTGAGGAGTCGCATAATGCCAAGTTTCTGCGCCTGGCAAACGCAGGGCATTCCCGCAAGGAGGTACCGAAATACGCTGTAAGTACTGTCATTAATCTTTCGAAAATTGACATTGACCAGCCGACGACAGAAATTCTTAGCAGGGGATTAAATTATGTACCGACACCGAACCGTTTGCCTGTGGAAAATATTATCGGTGGCATTGAAGAAGTCATCTCTCGTAACAAGATCCCTGCGCCAGAGGCCGACTTACTGCGACAGGATGTGGCTGTCTTTGTACGCAAGGCCAAGCTCCCACAGTCGAACACCACAGCCGCCCAGAGAAAAAGCTTAAAATCTCTGCGGGATAATAAGGACGTAGTTGTGTTGCGGGCCGATAAAGGCAACGCAACCGTGATACTCGATACTGTGGACTACGAGCGGAAAATTGGGACGCTCTTAGAAGACGCCAACACTTACGAGAAGGTGAATTACAATCCCACGAGCAGAATTACCAGGCAAACGAGAGTTTTAATCGATAAATCTGTCACTTCCCTCCCAGAAATAGCTTATCTCACTAAACCACGTAACGTACAGCCACCGAAATTATATGGCTTACCTAAAATCCATAAGGATAATGCACCATTGAGACCGATTGTGAGCCAAATCGACAGCCCCACATATCCTCTGTCAAAACACTTGGCTGGTGTCCTCCAACCGCTTACGGGCAAAACGACGTCTTACGTGAAAGACTCGCGACATTTCGTAAGCATTATTAGAAGCTTAAAACTGGCCGAAGACGAAATAATGGTGAGCTTTGACGTCGAATCTTTATTTACGAATTTGCCCATTTCGGAGTGTCTTACGGTGGTGAGAGATAAACTAAGGTCTGAGGACCTCCCTATTAGCTACGCCGACATGCTTCAACATTGCCTGACATCCTGCTACTTTCTTTGGAACGGCGATTATTACAAACAAATCGACGGAGTAGCAATGGGATGCCCCGTATCGCCGATAGTTAGTGACCTATATATGGAATATTTTGAGGAATTAGCCATAAAAACCTCCAAAATTAAACCCATTCTCTGGCTTCGCTACGTGGATGATACCTTCTGCATCCTGAAAGGCAACATTCAAACGGTGAAAGAATTCCTGGGTCATCTAAACTCCATACACCCAAAAATCAGTTTCACCTATGAAGTAGAGAAGGACGGCTCCTTACCATTTTTGGATGTCAAAGTGACGAGGAGAAGTGACAATACTCTCGGACATACGGTATATCGGAAGCCCACACATACGGACAGATATTTGCATGCAAGCTCACACCATCATCCCTACCATCTACGTTCAGTGCAAACGTCGCTCGTGAATCGAGCACGCGATCTATGCGACACTGAGCATTTTCCGAAGGAGATGGAACATGTCAATGATGTCCTTAGGAAAAATGGATACGGAAAATATCACGAGACACGCACACGATCTAATACGGACGAAACTCAAAAACCGAGCAGATCAAGAGCATTCTTACCATACGTCAAGGGCGTGACAGATCGAATAAGTAAGATGCTAAACAGATTCGATATAAAAACGATCTTCAAACCGACCCAAAATATAGCTCGATTTTTGAGGCCTGTAAAGGATGTAATACCACTGCAAACCCCGGGTGTGTATAAAGTCGAATGTAGCTGCGGTCTAGCCTACGTTGGACAAACGAAACGGCCCATAGCCACGCGACTGACAGAACACATCAAAGCTGTTAAAAACGTTCAGCGAGAAAAATCGGCGATCTGCGAACATATATTGGATAGCGGAAGTAACCATTGGATGCAGTTTCAAAATCCCATTGTTCTATCGAAGGAACAATTCTACTTTCCTCGCATGATCCGGGAAGCCATTGAAATAAGAAGAACTCCGAACTTCAATAGAGATGACGGCTACAAACTCTCTTCTACGTGGAACCCTCTTCTTAAAATGTTCCCGCCGCCGAACGCCGAACGCAAAGACGTAAAACAGGATACAGTGAGTGTTGTGTGCAAGACGGATTTTAAAAATTCCCGCGCTCCGAGCCCGGCCCCCCACCACCGTTATAACCTACGCAGTGGCGGCAGCGGTTTGCGGCCTACCCGCAAAACAACGGACTGACAGCTCTTCAGTTTACCCTTGACAACGGCGGCTGCAACGTCACCGAAACGTCGGGTCCTACAAATTTCACGCGGTAAATTCGTTTTCTATCCTATTTATAATTTAAAATATATTTGAGTTTTTTTAGTTTTAATAGAAGATAATTTAAAAATATTTCTTTTTGGAACATTTCGAACATTTTGGAGCGTCAAGTAGCTTTTATCACCAGCACAAAACTGAAAAATATGCTTATGAGAAAAACGCGTTTAAAGTTTTCTTCAAAGGAAAGTAGTTAAGTTTTTTTTAAACTTACAGCAATCTGAAACTATCAGCTATTCCAGAAGTAAAAGGTTCATGAGCAGATTTCAACTTTAAGTTAAAGAAAACACGAAAAACATGTTTTTTTGGCCTTCTAAAACAGGTTCCCCCTTTAACACGAATATTATTATGATTTAATGAAAAATCGATCATTTTGTAACTTATCCTTTCATGATAATGACACATCATTAGTTACTAAACATCGCTCAAAGAAAACATCATCAAACAGTAGTCGTCCTTGGATCCGCTATGAATGAAGACATGGCGTTAGTATAATTTGATAGTTTGGACTACGTGGTCGAGCCGGTTTTTTTGTGTCACTAACCGAAGTCACGCGACTGCATACATTAAAATTGAAGTGTTTATTTTTAGGTATAATATGACACCGCAAATTGAACTCAAGAAAAAATTGTTTATTTATTATGTTATGTAATAACGATTGTATTTAAATTAATTCATGGCTGTTATGCCAAAAAAAAAACAAAGGCGCCGGTAATATTATAGCGATTTCAAATACAGTAATAACTTTTTTAAAAATCCAATTACGGTGTTTCTTCATAAAAATTATCGCCATTTTTTCATTACATTACATTTATTACATTTTCGTCGTGTCCAATTGACGGCTAAAGGCCGCTCTTAGACGTGTCAAAATAATTGGGTTAGGTAGTAAGTCTCGTTACTACTCTTTACTGAACATACATAGGTAGTCAAGAATTATCTACTAGATTGTCAAACTATAAATATAAATAATCAAAATAGAAGCCTGATATTTAAAGTAGTTAGTAATTCGAATAGATACGTAATAAAATTATTCATCGTAATATTCAAATTGCCAGTAAAATGTTAAATAATCAAATAAAATCTACGTTATATATTTTAAACTAAAAGTACAGATATAAGACCATGTAAAATAATCAGACAATAAGTTTTTTTTAAATTTAGTCCCATTTACGCAATGAAAAAAAATCTCGTGAAGGCAACAGTTATTCAGTATAAAGAGGAAAAACGAATTTACCGCGTGAAGTTTGAGCACCCGACGTTTCGGCGAAGTTGCAGCTTTGTGCAGGGTAGACTAAAGTACTGTTAATCGTCATCCGTTGTTATGCGGGTAGGCGGCGAACTGCTGCTGTTATTCCGCAAATTATAACGGGGTCCGCGTGCGAGAAATTTGAAAAACCGCTGTGCACACTACACACTGTATTCTGTGTCACGTCCTTTCGCTCGGCGATGGACATTGAAAACATTTTAAGAATAGGGTTCCACGTAATAGAGTTCGTAACCGTCGTCTCTATTGAAGTTTGGGGTTCTTTTTATTTCAATGGCTTCCCGGATCATGCGGGGAAAGTAAAAGTGTTCTTTGGATAGCACAATGGGATTTTGAAACTGCATCCAGTGGTTACTTCCGCTATCCAATATGTGTTCGCATATCGCCGACTTTTCTCGCTGAACCTTTTTTAACGCCGACCCCGCCGCCCCACCGCCGTTATAATTTGCGGAGTAACAGCAGCAGTTTGCCGCCTACCCGCAGAACAACGGATGACCATTGACAGTACTTTACCCTGGAAAACAGCGCCTCCAATTTCGCCGAAACGTCGGGTGCTACAAACTTCACGCGGTAAATTCGTGTTATCCTATTTATAAGTACGATTATTATTTTAGTAAATACCCTAATATATATTTATTTATTATTATATATATATATATATATATATATATATATATATATATATATATATATATATATATATATATATATATATATATATATATATATATATATATATATATATATATATATATATATATATATATATATATATATATATATATATATATATATATATATATATATATATATATATATATATATATATATATATATATATATATATATATATATATATATATATATATATATATATTTTATTTTTATTTTATTGGAATTATCAAATTAACCATTTACAAAAATTATAATATTAAAACAAATGGCAAACACTTTCCTCTTTCAATCACTGGCTAGTGCTGCCCAACTGGGATATACCCGGTCCAGGGGAAGCAATTTATATGTTTACATTTAAAACGAGGGTCGATGAACCAACCAAACACAATAATAATAATAATTTAAAAATATATATAATAATAATAAATATTAAATTACAATATTATATAGAAAATAGAAATACTAAATACATTAGCATACACATATACACACATACATACCTATAAACACAATATATGTTAAGTCAACTTCAACTTATTCTACTACATCGATCATGGCATGGATAGATAAAACGCTCTTCTTGCAACAGCCATTTATTTATTTTGCTTTTAAACAAATGACAATTGGGGCTGGTTTTTATGTCACTGCTTAATTTATTATAAACTCTTGTAGCTATGAAAGAGTAGTGTCGCTGTCCGAAAGTCGTCTTCATCCTAGGTACATTCAAATTATCACTCAGGAGTTGTCTAGTGGGTTTCGTGTGCGTAATAATAAACGATTTATTTTGTTTGGCCACGAAAACCCAACGTAGTGCAGTTTTAATAAATAATAACCTAGCATCCAAAACTTGAGCCTCTTTAAAGAGTTCATTAGAAGAATATTGATATGGTTTGCGATGCATGATTTTTAAAATACATTTTTGCGCTGTTAGAAATTAATACTGTCTTTATATTCTTCTATCCCATGCAACATGATTGCAACATGCTTTATGGTTTGTTTCTTAAATCCGGCCAGACTATTGGTATTAACCTTATAACTACTTCCTTAACACTCAAAACACTTAAGCCTATTATAATTAAGTAGCCACATAGACGAAAACAATGGTTTCAATGCTGCAAGATTAATAAGTGTTTTCGCACGTTTGTGGCGGCAGCCGCTATCACGGCTAACCTTCACCCATTTCGACGCCGTTAACAATACGCTGTTATCATCATTCTCATTTGACATACACGCATGTAAGTGCTGTGTACTTGTCATTCAATTATGCCGCATTACATCGGAATATTCCGATGGAGTAGCAATGAACTCTAAATGATAAGCGTCAAGTGAGAGAATCGGTAAGTGTGCGATAAAAAGGGTCGACCTTGATGCGATGCAACTTGCGCAATCATTATGCTAGCTAGGACAACGCTGCTAGGTCTTTTAATAAATGAGCCCTTGAGAGTTCAAGTGGTCTGTCTGTATGCTTTTTTCGAAACCGAGTAAGTCAAAGAAAACGTACTTCGTGTAGTCTTTTGTCATTGAAATTTTCAATATTCTTTTTCGCATCCAAAATTGCAATTACAGTTGGATATGTCATAGTAATAAGTAGGATAGAAAACGAATTTACCGCGTGAAATTTGTAGGACCCGACGTTTCGGTGACGTTGCAGCCGCCGTTGTCAAGGGTAAACTGAAGAGCTGTCAGTCCGTTGTTTTGCGGGTAGGCCGCAAACCGCTGCCGCCACTGCGTAGGTAATAACGGTGGTGGGGGGCCGGGCTCGGAGCGCGGGAATTTTTAAAATCCGTCTTGCACACAACACTCACTGTATCCTGTTTTACGTCTTTGCGTTCGGCGTTCGGCGGCGGGAACATTTTAAGAAGAGGGTTCCACGTAGAAGAGAGTTTGTAGCCGTCATCTCTATTGAAGTTCGGAGTTCTTCTTATTTCAATGGCTTCCCGGATCATGCGAGGAAAGTAGAATTGTTCCTTCGATAGAACAATGGGATTTTGAAACTGCATCCAGTGGTTACTTCCGCTATCCAATATATGTTCGCAGATCGCCGATTTTTCTCGCTGAACGTTTTTAACAGCTTTGATGTGTTCTGTCAGTCGCGTGGCTATGGGCCGTTTCGTTTGTCCAACGTAGGCTAGACCGCAGCTGCATTCGACTTTATACACACCCGGGGTTTGCAGTGGTATTACATCCTTTACAGGCCTCAAAAATCGAGCTATATTTTGGGTCGGTTTGAAGATCGTTTTTATATCGAATCTGTTTAGCATCTTACTTATTCGATCTGTCACGCCCTTGACGTATGGTAAGAATGCTCTTGATCTGCTCGGTTTTTGAGTTTCGTCCGTATTAGATCGTGTGCGTGTCTCGTGATATTTTCCGTATCCATTTTTCCTAAGGACATCATTGACATGTTCCATCTCCTTCGGAAAATGCTCAGTGTCGCATAGATCGCGATCGCATATGGAACGGCGATTATTACAAACAAATCGACGGAGTAGCAATGGGATGCCCCGTATCGCCGATAGTTAGTGACCTATATATGGAATATTTTGAGGAATTAGCCATAAAAACCTCCAAAATTAAACCCATTCTCTGGCTCCGCTACGTGGATGATACCTTCTGCATCCTGAAAGGCAACATTCAAACGGTGAAAGAATTCCTGGGTCATCTAAACTCCATACACCCAAAAATCAGTTTCACCTATGAAGTAGAGAAGGACGGCTCCTTACCATTTTTGGATGTCAAAGTGACGAGGAGAAGTGACAATACTCTCGGACATACGGTATATCGGAAGCCCACACATACGGACAGATATTTGCATGCAAGCTCACACCATCATCCCTACCATCTACGTTCAGTGCAAACGTCGCTCGTGAATCGAGCACGCGATCTATGCGACACTGAGCAATTTCCGAAGGAGATGGAACATGTCAATGATGTCCTTAGGAAAAATGGATACGGAAAATATCACGAGACACGCACACGATCTAATACGGACGAAACTCAAAAACCGAGCAGATCAAGAGCATTCTTACCATACGTCAAGGGCGTGACAGATCGAATAAGTAAGATGCTAAACAGATTCGATATAAAAACGATCTTCAAACCGACCCAAAATATAGCTCGATTTTTGAGGCCTGTAAAGGATGTAATACCACTGCAAACCCCGGGTGTGTATAAAGTCGAATGCAGCTGCGGTCTAGCCTACGTTGGACAAACGAAACGGCCCATAGCCACGCGACTGACAGAACACATCAAAGCTGTTAAAAACGTTCAGCGAGAAAAATCGGCGATCTGCGAACATATATTGGATAGCGGAAGTAACCACTGGATGCAGTTTCAAAATCCCATTGTTCTATCGAAGGAACAATTCTACTTTCCTCGCATGATCCGGGAAGCCATTGAAATAAGAAGAACTCCGAACTTCAATAGAGATGACGGCTACAAACTCTCTTCTACGTGGAACCCTCTTCTTAAAATGTTCCCGCCGCCGAACGCCGAACGCAAAGACGTAAAACAGGATACAGTGAGTGTTGTGTGCAAGACGGATTTTAAAAATTCCCGCGCTCCGAGCCCGGCCCCCCACCACCGTTATAACCTACGCAGTGGCGGCAGCGGTTTGCGGCCTACCCGCAAAACAACGGACTGACAGCTCTTCAGTTTACCCTTGACAACGGCGGCTGCAACGTCACCGAAACGTCGGGTCCTACAAATTTCACGCGGTAAATTCGTTTTCTATCCTATTTATAATGTCAAACAACCGCGATAGTCTTCGATTTCATATAGTAATAAGTGTTTAAAACACAAATATTTAAAATATAAATAAACCAAGTATTTTGAGGGGAAAGGGGGATCGGGACGTATTACGGTAACTGAAAACGACAATATTCCCGTGATGAATAAATGTATATTCCAAAATATTAAACGTAATACAAATCAGGATAAGACCACACCCGAATATCTCAGTTAATTTTGAACAACAACACCATTGAGAGGTGAAATAAGTTTAATGGCTGCAAATATGTGTTACTTTGGGGTACAGTCTGAAATGAAATCAGTTTTTTTTTGCTGATTACTTGAGAGATAGGCAGCAGTATGTGATACTTGGACTTTTTGATTCTAAGGTGTACCACACCTGCTTTGGCGTGAGTCAGGGATCAAACCTCGGCCCTTTGCTGTTCAATCTCTTTGTTAACGATCTAAGTAAAGTAATCGTGTCAGCAAAATCTGTAATGTTTGCCGGCGATATTAAATTGTACATGTCCACTGGAACTGCTGAGGCCTGCAAGCTTTTCCAGCGTGATATTGATGCCGTCTGGTCTTAGAGCCAGAATAAAAATCTCTCATTCAATATATCCAAATGTTCAGTGATGACATATAGGTACTAGATCGACCGCACCTCTGATGTATGATTACTCCATCACTGATGAGGAGCTAACTAGGGATGAGAAGGTAAAGGATCTAGGAGTTCTCTTTGATTCCCAGCTTACGTTCAAGGAGCACATTGCTGATTTGTCCAATTCCTCTTTTAAGCTACTAGGGTTTGTTATTCGCAACCTAAAGCATTTTCACAATGTACGTGTTATGCATACATTGTTTAATTAAATTGTGAGAAGTAGATTGGAAACGTATGGAATCCACATCAGGATCATTATATCACTATGTTGGAAAAAAATCTAAAATGTTTCTTACGCTTTATATGTTTCAAGCAGTACGGATTTTATCCGTACTTATATCCTACTAGTTTTCTACTAGGCATGGTGGGCTATAACTCTCTTAAGTTGCGTAGAGAAATGCTCGCCATGGCCTACGTTTTCAAGCTGATCCGGGGAAGAGTTGATAATCATAGCATGCTAGCGAAGGTTTGTCTCTTTGTTCCGGACAATTATAATCGTGTTCGCACTCATAATCTATTTGCGGAGCCGTCCTCGCGCACCAACCTAAGTCGATGGAGTCTGCTTACCCGAGCTTTGCGGCACATAAATGCGCTATAGACAGCGTCAGACTTTGATATTTTTACAGCGAACCCGCATCTCTTCAAGGTGTGAGCATTGCGCTACTTGTTTATGTCAGAATAAGATAAAATGTTTTCACTCTTTATGTACTGTAAGTTTGTCTTTCTATTTTTAATTCCTGTATTTGTATTTAATGCTTATTTAAACATGTTGTGTATGTACTTGTAAGAATTCTATTATTTTTTATATTTATGTGTATAGTGCTTATCAACGGAACGGTATAAACTGTTTTGCTGATTTGCTTATGAAATAAATACGTAAATAAATAAATAAGACACTTATAAAATACGTCTTATGTTACGCTTCAGAAACTTGGACTGTCACCAAAGCTTATGACAATACACCAGATGTCTTTGAATGCGATTCCGTGGAGGATGGCGTGTGGAGAAGACGAACAAAAGAAGAAATGTATAACCTGCATAACAATGTGCACGTTGTCAGATTCTTGAAAATCGCAGGCTTAGGTGGTTAGGGCATGCTGAAAGGGTGGAAATGATAGTTGGAAATCAATGATAAATAAAGCAAGCAAATGAATAATCAGTTAGTATCTTTTTTGAGAAAAAATAAGTAAATATCCAGCAAATCCGATTAAGGTAACTCCTTCATTTTCATCACACCTTTATATGAGATTCTACTACCTAATCTAGAGAAGGATCTTCAAACTGGTTAGCGGCCTGTCGCGAAGTCTTGCACAAAAATCCTGCTGCCCTTGGGCGTTGCGATAAAAACAGGATGCAGCGGAACTAACCTATATCATTAGTATAGAGTGCGTGGACTTTATAGCGTATCTGGTATACACGGTCACGCGTCACGGTATATAGGGTTTGGTCGGTCTCGTTGGTATATGCTTTAACTTTCTTTATTTCTCCGAGACCCGGGTTTTTATATAGAACAGCATTTAATTTGCCACGGACCTATTCTGATAGCGAACTCAAAAGGGTGTTAGTACTCTGATCAATCATTTTTTTCATTATTTCAAAGGACTTTCATAGAGAAAGGTTTTTAGTTTCTAGTCTCTCAATGGCGTCGGATATATTGCTGAAATGTGTTGCGATAAGAGCAATACTTTGTTTGATTTGGCTTTAATTAATTGCAATGGCCTCTGAACTGTCAAATTGACCAACTACTTCTTTTATGCCCTCAAAATCTTCTTTTATGCCTAAAACTTCAGTATTGAAAAAAGCATATTATATTATATTATACACTAGCAGCGGCTGATGCGTGTATATTACATGCAATTGTTTTTAAACTTGTGACTGTTTTGCATTAAGAAAAATGACCAGTTTGTTTTTAAAGCTATTGACAGAGAGAGATAGCACTGATCACTTCCTCTGGCAACGCATTCCAAGCATCCACTACACGATTTGCCAAAAAATGTTTTCTGTGGTTCGATGCTGCAATTGTCTTATTTAGCTTTAACGAGTGTCCACGCAGTTGCTTATTGGTGTTCAGGGTATACATGCTCTCTAGGTTGGGCACACTATAATAACCGTGAAGCATTTTGTAGCTTTCTATTAGGTCTCCTCGCTGCCTACGTTCCTCTAATGTCGTCAGGCGAAGTTCTTTCAGTCGTACTTCATATGGTTTGTTCCTCAGCGATAGCACCAACTTTGTTGCTCTTCTCTGAACTCTTTCCAGGTGCTCTATATCCATCCGAAAGTAAGGATTCCATACCCGGTAGGATTCGAGGAGCAGGCGAATGTAGGTTTTATAGAGATTGAGGAAAAAGTACTAAAATATGTAAAAACGTTATGTTTTGTTTTTCATTTATTTATTTAGTTATTTAATTCATTTTACATATCACATCTAAGGTTACATACTGAAAAATAGTTACTTTCCGGTTAAATAAAGCGACAAGTTGAATCATCCCAATCCCATGCAACCCGAGACACGTCACACATCTAACTAGGCTTACGCCTGTGCCTAGATGTGCGACTTAAAACATATTTGAGGTTACGCGCTATCATTTTATGCATATATTTGACGTTACTGGACAGAACAAATATCATATTCATCAAATATGCAATTTCATATATTCTGATGTCTAGTTATTAACTTCGTAATATAGAGGTATATTTAGTATTGGATCTTATGGAAAGTTCAATGGGATTTTTAAAAAATCGTTACATCGAGGAATTCGTCATATCGAGGCTGTGCTGTATTACGTATCTCTTGTTGTTTTTCTGTATTTGTAATGCTATGCATTAAGACTGAACTGTTATGATCTAACCTCGTGCCTACTTACTCGTATGTTTTTAGGAGCGTCGACTACGTTGTACATTGTACATGTTCTGTTCGACCGCAAGTTATCACGTAGCAGGCGACTATATTTGCATGCACGATCGGCGATTGCACGGTGTGAGACTTCGCTCCAAGAAAGGAGACTGCAATCGAGGCGCAGTAACAGCAGGGTTGCGTACACAAACATTGAAAACAAAGACCATTTTCACAAAAATATTGGTGTAGTTGAATCAATAATGTAACAATAAATTCGCAAAGTAAAAAATATAGCCCTCGTTAGTCTTTTTGCGGTTTTGTATGGGGTTTTTTACCGGGTAAGTGTTTTCCTTTATTTTTATTTATTTTATTTTATTTACATATGATTTCTGGTGGCAAAGTGGTCCGGGTTCGATTCCCAGTTGGGTCACCATTATCCGTTGGGATAAAATTAACGGAATTGCATTTTCAATTCTGTCGATCGAATGCAATAACAAGACACACACTTACACACATGTTACACGCTCACATACATGCACGCACACAAACATACAAACACTTCATAGTAAGGATGTTTGGAGGAGATTGTCGTATAACAATTTATTTATTTATTTATTTAGGAGATAATCACTATAAAAACATTGTTTTTGGTTACAAAAATAGCAGGAACCGAATGGCAAAACCTTAACCTTATGCTTATTTGATTGTGTCACCCAACTAGGACTAGCCCGTTCTAGGGTGGACAGGTAATAAAACCGCCCATTGTGAAATAAAGAATATAAACAAACAAACAACAAAGAAATAAAGGCACGAATTTTTCGTTTTTTCGAAAGAAAAGCGAATTTATGCGAATTTTTCTTGAAATTTCATAAAATTGCGAAATAAGAGCATTTGAAAAAAGTTTCAGTGAACTTTCTCTGCACATGATATTAAATACAAAAAATGAAGCCTACTTTCATATTGGTCACATATTTTGCCCATCTGTGGCTAAATAGATGACCACCATAAATCAAACTCCATTCCTTGAAAGCTTCTCAAAAAATCCTTCCTTCAGAGCACTTTATGAAAATGAGCTCATTAATGTGTATACTCGCTTTCGTCTCCTAATGCTTGAACCAATAAACAGGAATGAAGATCGAAATGTTAGGGGCTCTCTAGACGATCAAGCATGCTTGTCAAGCATCGCGTCGCGGGCTGGGAGGGGATCGTAAACCGCAGGAAATATGCAAATATTTTTTTGAAATATTTACCAAAATGGCCTGATTATGTAGTTTTATACCAGGGAGTCACGTAATTCATCAATTAACTACGTCTAATTAACGTGACTCCCTGGTATAAACTACAAAATAAGGAATTTTTGTAAATAAGGAATTTGTAATTTGTGCATACAAAATATTATGTGCATACAAAATATGTAACATAATATTTTGTATGCACTGTAGGGACAGGAGCATGCTGCTAATTAACAGATAGACAGATTTCAGTCTAGAAATGGTCTTTATCGTTTCAAGGGGTGTCAAAATGTATATATGCGTCATCACGATTTTTTTAACCATTCACAATACTTTCGCTAACCATTGGTTGGCCGGTAAAGTAAAAGAACAGTAGGTTTTCGTCCAAAAATACCTAAATTAATTATACTATCAACACTGTCTGGTGCTGATTTACGCTGATAATGAATGTAGGCTTTTTCGCGGATTATTTTGGCGTATCTCAATATCATATTGCGGAATTACTGATAATAGTTAAGTAAATAGTATGTACCTACTCCTAAGTTTGGTTCATATCTGCAGTAGACTTGTAACGTAGTCATATTCTTTGGCAAAGTAGCTCGTTATCGAACTACGTATGTACCAGGGTACCAGATTAAAATAGTACAGATATTGGAGCTCGATTGCGTTTCTTCGTGAACAAAAATCGGAAATTAGTTCGTGTGAACGAGACAGGACAATACGCTAGAGCGGAATGTGAAATGAACGGTTGTCACATTTTCGCATTAAAACTACCTACCAAAGCTAAAGCAACTGAATCTAAGACCGCACGAAATGTGTTCAAATGTATTCGGACGAGTATAAGTTCGACAGGTAGTTTTTATTTACGATTATTCGTTTCATATTCCGCTTTAACGTATTGCTATATCTCGTTCGCTTGAAGTAATTTCAGGATTAGTTCACAAAGTAACGCAATCGGGCCTATTATTAAATCTTGCTATTTTTAATAAACATTTTGACCTATTTATGTTATTTCTCTCAGGACATTTCCGAGAGCAATATTTCGAGAATTTGCTATATTGACAGTTCCTATTGCTTGCGCCAGAGTGGACATAGGTGTCACATTGCTATCCGGCAGCCTCCTCGAAGAGGGACTTAACCTAAAAGGGCTTTGAACTCTGACCGCGGCTGTAACCTGCAGTCGTAGACAGTTGGGATCGGAAGTGCGGATCCGAGGGAAAACTAGGTGATTTGCTCACCGGGCGGCGTCAGCCAATCCGATAAACTCTGGAGCCGTCCGTAGCCACGTCGACACCGGTTCTCCTCGTTACCAAAGTTAAGCAGCGTTACGCGCGGTCAATACTTGGATGTGTGACCGTCTGAGTGACTGCGTGATGCTATAAATGCCCACCGAGAAGATGGTGCCAATAGGCAACAAGGCGGGTTCTTGTGGGTAAAAAAGACGTATTTTTTTTGGGGTGGGGGGGTGGGTGTGGGGGGGGGGGGAGAGGGGGCGGTGTAGCTGTTATATCCGTTCTTCGTTTCAAAAATTATACAATTATATAACTGTAACTATTTTATAACTGCAATTATAAAACAAAGTCAAATACATGTAAAATGTCAAAGTTTTGTTTTTTATACAATTTTGCAATGTTTTTATTGTGTAATAATTGTTGTGCCGAAATTCCAATATGCCTGCGACGTAGCGCCCTTGTAACATCGATATTTGGCCCTAATCCGTCAGTGATATTCGGCGAAAGTTTACATAAAAGTATTTTATATCGATATAATTACCACGTCTCACAGCAGATGAGACATTACGTAAAGAAACATTAAAACAGCTCATTATTTTTCTTCTTTACCGCTACGTCTATAATCTATGATCACGTGTTAAATATCGACCTAGTTTTAATAATAATACCGAACGTCTGACTTTTGCTCTTCAATTTATGCCAAGGATTCGAACATTAAGAGTTCTGAACTAGATTGTTTCTGAAAAGCCATAAATAAAACGGGTCATTGAGGTTATTCCTGGGTTTATTACTTGGATCAAGGAATATTATGATAAAATCTTTGTATATCGCGGATGGTTAAAATTACAAATTGCAAACAACAAGACAAATCGGTCATTTGGAAAATAGCAAGAGTAACAAAAGTGATTTTGCGGGAGAGATAAAAAAATGATTTTCCTAAAATATTAAAACTTTTTTTTTGACTATTTTTTAAAGGAGCCTAGTTTATAAGACTAAGAAAATACATGTTGTTTACGTTTAAAAAATTAAATAAGTTGAATTCTAATTATGTATCTTAAAAAAAACTTTAAACGCGTTTTTCTCAAAACCTTATTTTTCAGTTTTGCGCTGATGATAAAAAGAAAGTATTCGACGAATCGAGTTATTGACGACTAGGAAGAAGCGGTGTTTTAAGGGAGGGGGTTCGTTTTAAGGGCCAAACAACATGATTTGCATGATTAAAAAAATATATGTTAAAATCTAATCATGAACCTTTTACCCCTGGGGAATAGCTGATTGGTCTCAGATTGCTGTATATTAAAAAAATACTACTTCTCTTTAAAGGAAACTTTAAAAGCGTCTTTTTTTTAAACCGTTTTTTCAGTTTTGCGACGGTGATAAAAAACTACTTCACGAATCGAGTTGTTTGTTTTTTTTAAATTATTAAATTATCTTCAATATGAACTAAAAATAATCAAAAAAAATGGTTTTCATATTTTTTTTACTAGTTTACCACAAAAAATTTGGGCGAAAATCTATTTTATTTCTTTAAATTTTTGAAAATTTATGATAATGATAACTTTTAGTTATTTTATTAACTTCATCTACAAAATACATAAGTAACAATTATTATTTTATTTTGTTTTTATTGTTTCAGATAAAATTACGCTCGCTTTTATCGGCGCAAGCAGAGGTATTTATTAGGTATTGCTACCAGTTCTACATTGTAGATTTTTCAACGTCACCCGACTATAATCACCACGCTGGTTCCGAAACTGTAATAATATTTTACACGCTGGTTCCGAAACTGTAACAATAATCTGACTCGTATTAGCTATTTTTATTGATTATTATTATTATTATTATATTTTATATACGCCATTACTAATATCATACACGCTCACACTCCACACCCACACCCTGAACACACTCCCACAAACATATACACACACACACCCTTAATACTACTCTTGTGTAGTACTAAAATTGAAGGTACATTAGTTTTATAAGGTAGTTTTTTTAAACGTAATTTATGTAATTTTATTGAAATCCGTAACCGGTTTTATTTTTTGTAAATCTGTATATTTTTTTAAATATTGGTACTGTAACACTGTGTGATTTCTCAATAAAGAATAAAGAAACAGGAGTGTAATGTGTTCAGGGTTGATCTACGTATGTCTTCCGTTTCTTTATTCCGCTATAACCTTTAAACGCTTGAACCGATTTAGAAGTGTGTGGTATTTATAAAACCGTTATGTTATCCAGAGTGTCATAGGGTACCTTAACTGTCAAAATATCAAGTAAATAGTTGTGTAAATGTCCAAGATTCCAAATGTCAATAAATGACAATAAATATATAGTGTTCATTGTCAAATGAAAGGTCAGATTGAGTAGGTACATTCCGAATATATATATATATATATATATATATATATATATATATATATATATATATATATATATATATATATATATATATATATATATATATATATATATATATATATATATATATATATATATATATATATATATATATATATATATATATATATATATATATATATATATATATATATATATATATATATATATATATATATATATATATATTTATATATATATATATAGTTATATTTGATAAGGTTTGTAAAGAAATCCGTTTATAGGATGATGTTTTTATTTAAAATAAAATTAGTAAAAGCTACTCAAAAAGTAGCGAAGGAAATCCCAGCTTGTATTGGGAAATGCTTATATATAATATATAATGGAAAACCTATATATATATATATATATATATATATATATATATATATATATATATATATATATATATATATATATATATATATATATATATATATATATATATATATATATATATATATATATATATATATATATATATATATATATATATATATATATATATATATATATATATATATATATGTATCTTCGAGTATATGGATAAATACGTAAACCACAAATATTCAATTTAAAAAAAGTAAAAAATAACTATATGTAAATACAGTAGTTCACTTTTTGTAACGGCAGTCGTGTTTTTTATTCTTTTTAATATATTTTCCATTTTAATTTTAATTTTAATTCCATTAAAATGACACGAAAATTTAAGTGACATTTGTACCATCAATGACCCGACTTTTATGCTGTTTTCGATTGGAAATGTATGCGGGTTGGTTTGTAGTATACAAATTAAAAAAAAAGTGATGCAAAATGTGATTTTATTGTGTTTATGAAATGATCGATTCATTTAGTCTCTGTACCATTTTGGTGCTGTATACATTAGTTTGATAACGAGCTGCTTTGCTATAGAAGATGACGATGTGACAAGTCTATAAAGCTGTCACTTCAAATATTGACACAATTTAGGAGTACATAATATTTATTCAACTATTATCTCTAACTCCGCAATCTGACACCGACTCGTCAAAATGACCCGCGTAAATA
This sequence comes from Micropterix aruncella, assembly GCA_944548615.1. Lineage (NCBI taxonomy): Eukaryota > Metazoa > Arthropoda > Insecta > Lepidoptera > Micropterigidae > Micropterix > Micropterix aruncella. Next base: position 5,426,605 of record OX155968.1, read on the forward strand.
CTTAAACTCACTTATCAGCGTAAATCAGTGTTGATAGTGTGATTAAATTACGTGCTTCTGGAAGTAAAACTACTGTTCTTGTTCTGTTAATCCTGGTGGGGAAAATCTACCATGCATTATCTTCAGAAGCAATGTAAACGTCTTTAGGTGTTTGTTTTCACTAAACATTTATAAACTCCTGTTGCTTTGTTTCATAATGCACTGTTCAATTTAATTTTAATTAAATTACCGAGCTTATTTTAGACATACATTACAGTTATAAATTACCAAGCTTATTTTAGATATACATTACAGTTATAAACTAATGCGCTTGTAGTATAATACACATAGAATAACACACTTAGATAAAATATTAAAATAAATTTTATTATTACATTTGTAAGCAGGCAGATAGCATATAAAAAAATACTCCAAGAATGATGCGTGGTGAAAAACTACCAAGCCTCCAAGGAAACCAGTAAGCGAGAATAGTCCGGAATAGTGAAATCTTGAAACCACAAGTTTATTATTCATTTGTGGTTGTCGACCACAACGGTCGAAACCGTCACCACAGGAGGTTTTAACGATAATGATCGTCCTATCTCCCGTGAGTCGAGCGTAGACTTTGAGGACGATACACAACTGCCGTCCAGCAAAACCACGAACCCGCCAGAGACCAACGCCTTACGGCGAGGCACTAGTAAAGTAAACCAGTGGGGCCACCTCGCCCCCTGGCTACCAGTTTTGGGAGGATATCTCCGTATGGAGTTAAATTTTAGGATATCTCCGCCCTCCCGAGTGGTTACGGGACCGAAGTCGCTTTCGCGGCCTCTACCTGTTGTATTCAACGGTAATTCAATAAGAATTTATCGCAGACCTGGGCGTCCTTTGCCCGTCATACCACTAGAGATCAGCTGGCCAATATGTCGTTTTAAGAATGGCATGATAACAGGTGTTGACCTGTAGACTATAGAAATATACTGTCTCCGAAGCAGCGGGGGTGGATGTTGATCCACCCCCGCTGCTTCGGAGACAGTATATTTCTATAGTCTCCAGACTCCTTCAGCAATTAGTCAGAGTGCGCAAAGCGCCCAGTAGCGTCGGGAGGCAAGCCCACTAGGAGAAACCGATCCACCAGCCGTGAGGCCAGAGATACGAGAGTATTACCCGGGGTAGCCTTCCACACGAGGAGGCTTCTGAATAGGAATTGAATCATGAGTTGGGCTGATCCGAGTAGAAATTGGCTCTTATGGCCCAAGCTGCGCGAAACAATTCGCTACCATTCTCCAGTGGGTAGAGCCATGAATAGTTTCTATATTCACTCATCTTTTCTGTACATTCTCTAGCATAAGTGAGTATGTCACCTCGCATGACCCCACACCAAAGCATTATCAAAATTAGTTGTCAGAAAAACTATATATAGACTCCAGATGGTTCAAAGAAGCGGTGTGATTCATAAGAAGTTTAAAAATTCTCAAATATCCAAAAATGTTCGAATTTCCAAAAGTTCAAAAATGTTCAAATTTCCAAAAGTTCAAAAATGATCAAATTTCCAAAAGTTCAAAAATGATCAAATTTCCAAAAGTTCAAAAATGTTCAAATCTACAAAAGTTCCAAAATGTCCAAATCTACAAAAGTTCGAAAATGTTAAAATTTCCAAAAGTTCAAAAATGTGCACGGGCTGTCACTTGACATTTGAAACCTAGGATTCTGAGAGGTCAAGTAAACAAAGTGTAATTCATAAAAAGTAAAAAAAAAAAGATTTTAAGTTTAAAAAAGTACAAATAACAAACGAATACCTAAACTATCATATAGAGATATGCCCAACTTAATCTCGATGGGAGGAATTCGATATAGGACAATCTAGGAGACGCGTGGGGAGGGGGGGGTCTGTCTATCTAGTCTTCTGCTTACTAATATAAAACAGTGGATTGTTGGACCACGAAGCAGTTACCAGAGCTCCTGTCATTTCGCAAAACGAACCACAGCATCATCAAGAAGGATTTAGTGTACACTGAGAAAAATATAACGCTGTAATACACGGAAATACGCATGTTTAAAAAGGGATAACGTACATAACATGTACGCTACAAAACGGCACCGCAAAGGCGGGAAATTCAAGAGTTTCATTCTCTTTATTGTGCATTATTTAAAAACTATGTACAAGTGCCGACTTAAATTCGCAAAGACAATTCACAAAGTCTACCCATAAATGTGTTGAGTGAGGTTGTCGGGTGGTATATTAAAATATAAAATCCTGCTCTTTCCTTATATTATAAAAAAATACAAATTTACTTGGACATTTGAATATTCTGAATGTTATGATATATTTTACTGTTACATTATATGTAGTGGTAATGTTTATATATTAAATAAAATATTTAAATAATGTTTTATTTAAATATTTTTTGTTTTTGTTATAATTAAAAAGCAGGATTATTTTATTCATGCATTAATATTTTTCGGTTTATTTCAAATTAAAAAAGTCAGGCCCGTACGTACGTATCAACATGACGCATAACGGTGTAGTTACCATGTCACAGGCATGGTACTACACCGCTCATTCATTACGGCGCACAGCGACATCTTGTTTTTACCATGACAGCATGTTATTACATACGTCAGTTACAAGAATCATGTTGAAGCTACAATACACCGTTATTTTCGTATACCCGTACGGAGAATGGTGAAGTATAATCGAGAAATGGAGTTTCAACAAAATTCCTTGTAGTTCAACTAAATTACGATTGGAACATTATTATTCGGTATAAAACTGTAATATAACAAAACGGTAATTTAGGAAGATATGACATATTTTTTTCAGTGTAGTAGCGCCAAGTATGTTAATACCCCTCTATAATGTGTAACAAATTATAAATAGTAATCACAGTAATTAGCTACTAGTACGTAATCTAATGTAATCTGCACTCGTTAACGTGGATCACAATATTAATTCATTACCCTATCGTCTAAATCAGATTAAATCTACATAATTGTCGTTTTTTCCTACACAGTTTGCCAACAGTATGTTCATTAACTTTAATTGCATTCAGCGTTTTGAATAAAAATATGAATTTCATTAGCGTAATAAAGTAAACGTTGCTGATATTAACAAAAAAAAACCATTTGCCCTTTGAGACCGCGATGCCGCAAAGCAATAATCATTCTGTTTGCAAAGCAATGGGTAGAGACAGAAATACGGACTTTAAATACTGAAATGAAACAATGCGAGAAAGCAAAGGAGAAAAATCATAAACTTCTTAAGGCTGATTTACATTGAGTCAGTTACTGACTTCAAATTCAAGACTAGTCAGAGCTGACCCGGTACTGCCATCCTCTATATTGATTTCTAGACAGTACAGCGCTACATGTCAGTGCTGACAAATATTCGCGCTAATTTAATTTGAAATCAGTCCGGCCTACCCCCACCACACTCGCCAGCGGCAGCGGTACTGACCCTGTCTAAACCGCGCCGGTTATGTAGTTAGTCAGTCTAGTTAACTCTAGTTGGTCAGTCGCTAGCACTGCGCTGTAGGTTGACGACGCGTCATGTGAAAAATTTCAGCTACGGAAAATGCATTTCCCCCACTGACTTTAATAACGCTCGTACACCCTACACAATTTAATATATTAAAAGGAATAAAAACACGAATGCTGGTAAAAAAGTGAACTACTGTATTTATAACAAGGTAGAGAGGACGAGTAAAGTAAATTACTGTCTCCTTTTTAACATCAGATATTTAATAAAATCAGTCTTATTTTGTTGTCATGTTCAATTGAAATCAAAGTATATTTAATTATTCACCTTTCCATCCTGATAATTTTTAATTATCTTCTTTATATTTGATGCATTGATGCAATGCATCTTTCATTATCTTAATGACATTTGATTGAAACCTCAAATAATTATATAATATTTAACGCTCTCTATATTCATTTGTATGTACTCTTTCGAACTATCTTTTTACATTAGTACCATTTCTGGTCGTTTGATGTAATTTAGTGTTTATTAGTGTAAACAAAATTGATGAGAGCGATTTGACCCCCTTCCCATGTATTGAGCGATTTGACCCCCTTCCCGTGTATTGAGCGATTTTTGCCCATAATCAACCATTATCCTGAAGGTCTAAGCTATTGAAAAATATATATTTTATTAAGGTACCCGATTTTCCGTTAGCTTCTGGAATCATTTGTAGTACTTTACTAGTAATTATTTTTATTAGTTTTTTTTAATGAAATTGTTGTGGTTTATGTATTTATTCATATATTATAGATCCATATTTGTTTTCGAAATATACTCAATCAGACCTTTTATTTGACATTAAGCAAGATATATTTATGTTAATTTATTAACATTTGGAGATTTGGATATATAGACATTTTTTCACTTGATATTTTGACAAATACGGTAACATATGGCACTCGGGATGACTGTTCTAACATTACCACATACTTCTAAATTGGTTCAAGCGTTTATAAGTTATAGTGGAATAAAGAAACGGAGAACATTCATAGATGAACCTTGAACACATTACACACCTTTTTTGTTGGGCAGTCGTGTATAAAATGAAATGAAATGAAATGAAATGAAATGAAATGAAAATCTCTTTATTGCACAATAAAAATAAGGTACAATGGCGGACTTATTGCTACACTACAGCAATATCTTCCAGTCAACCAACATGCTGGTGTGAAAAGAAGAGTAGGCAACAAAATTATAGCTTAAAATTAAATTTGAAATTATAGCTTGTGTATATAATATACATTGTGTGTGTATCTGAAGTAAAAAGTAAATATATAAATAAATTTTTGAGTTGGACATATTATATGTATGTATATGTATATACATACATATTTTGATATATTAACAAATAAATAAATAAATAAATAAGTAAATAAATAAACTGCCAAAATAAGGTAAGGAAAGGGAAGGGATAACGGAAAGGTTAGAATTTATGATTAATATTTATTGTGAAAGGAAGTGCTTTTTTAATGATTGCTTAAAGGTGATAAGCGAGCTAGCGCCTCGAATAGTTAAAGGAAGCTGATTCCACAGTCGAGCTGCATGTACGGAGAAGGAGTAGGAAAAAAAAGTGGTATTGTGTTTTGGGATACGTAGGAAATAACCACGACTAATTAAGGCGACGTACTACTTAAAAAATAAACCGTATCTGAGTTTTTAAGCCCCGCCTACTTACCCCCTCCCCTCGCGACGGGGCAGGTGTTTATTATGTTGACTCATCTCGCAGCGATATTCACTCGCTATCGATGTCTGGACTAACACACTAGGTATACACTATTGCAATGGGATTTATATTTTGGGATTATGCAAGTGTCATGTACCTACGCTGGTGAAGAAGGCTACGCTTTATCATCATCTAAACTTGAACATTATATTACTTTCCCGGCTGCCACTGGTAGGGAAGGTGTTGTGATCGTGCGGAAAAAAATGTTTAGATAACGATAGAGATGTCCATTTTGAGGTCCACCAAGATGATTAAGACCATTTTCAGAGAAATGTATGTCTGTTTGCCTGTATGTAATCTCTCACGATAACTGCCGAGCCGTTGAACCGATTGAGTTAAAATTTGGAACATAGGGATAGTATCACCCTGGAATGCGCCCATTAGATTTTGGCTGTCAACTGTTAAACCAAACTATCACTGTCAAAAATTGACAGAAGCCATATCTTACAGAATTTCATTTGCGATATGTCATTTGAAATCCCCTGAAAAACTGTATTAAGAAGAGTCACCTGTCACTAATTAATTTTCGACATTTTAAAATTATTTTAAATGGTGATAGATGACAATTGGAGAAATGCCGTTAACTGTTTTGGATACAGTTTTCCAAGGGCTTTTAAATGACATAAATCGCAATTCATGTTCCGTGAGATACAGCTTTAGTATTTTTTTGATAGTTGTGGTGACAGTTTTTGATAGTATTTTTTGGCAGAAAAAACATTTAGAATCGAATTAAAAAACAACATTGTGTATCGAACTATTTATTCGCGGTATAATAGTTCTTTGAGGAGGACATAACGACACCCATCGCCTTGTACATTATCATTAAAAAATTATTTAATTAAAAAGTAATATAATTTATTTTTAGATACTGTAAGCACATCATTGTAAACTTTAAAGAAATACACATCATTAAAAATAAATAATTATTAATTAAAATATAAAATCATTAAGACAAAAAATCATGAAGACATTTCTGGTTGGCAAAGTAGTCTGTTATTTCTGAGTAGATACATACATATTAAATGTAAAGAGACGAATAAATACATTTAAAATTGCGCAGTACATTTGAGACTTCCTTTTTGTAGCCTTGACAGTGTCGCTTTGTAGTGGTGCGCCGACTTTTGTAATTAAAATTCATCAAATGATAATACATTTTCAAAAGCCTGTTCATCATTATTAATTAGATCTGTACTCAGCACAGATTTGGAATATCGTGTACTTTTCGGTGGCTCTATATTGCTTGTGCTTTGCTTTGGAGTGTTATTGGCAAGTACATTCTCTGTGAGTTCTTTGCTCACTTTGTGATGGAATCACTGAAAACTAACTACCGCTTAAGCGTTGGACAAGGGAGAGGAACCGATTTCTTTCGTTTTATCGTGTCGTTTCTTTTATTTGCTTCTTTCAAAGTGTATTCAGGCTCCCTTAAATCCATATTCCTTCATACTCCTGGATCGATAATTTCAGGTAATACACAGTCCATATAAAAACAAACAAGTTTTTTCCATGACATTTGTCCAAATCAAATCATTCGTCTGTATATATTCGGTTTTGAGGAGATCGTTTTTACCAGACCAAAATGTAAATAGGCACACTTCCTTTCCAGTTATATGTATCGTTCCAGTTACAGTTTCTTTCCAGCACACTTTCTTTAAAGTTATCCACAATACCACAGATAGTTCATACCTTGTTGAAAACTTACGTTTTTTCGTTCCTCAGCGATTAATTCGCAATTCACGCACGTTTGAGGTATCTCGTGCCAATACCAACTACGGGAAACATTCCATCGCTTATGGGCTGATATGCACGTACGACTCTTGTTTCTCCACCATCGACATTTTCAACCTCAACCAACCGACGTTCGTTAAAGAATTATTCAAATCAATTGCACCTAACGAGCTTGTTAATACCTATAGTAATTAGTTATATACTTTCTATACAACAAAATAAAATTCGAAATTTAAATTCTAAGTGTCAACATATTTTAAAATTTTCTCCCCTCTAAATAATAATTAAATAATAAATTTTAGTGATTATAGTGCAATTCTATAGTCTGGATTAACTCGCGGTTAACACGGGACGCGTCCCGAAGGATCTGATCGGTCTGAGCTGTTCACTTTAAATATTCGACCAGCGTGTCTATGGAAAAGTCGACCATCGAAAACAAGCGAGCTGTAGTTACTGGCTGAAGGCAGATCGACTTTGCTGAAGATACATCGGAGGACTTACTGAAGGTGGTGGTGGATTTGATTGACCAGCCACCTTTCGAAGACTATATGCAAAGACTCTCAGAAGGAGGTTACCGCAAGGTATAAGGACGATCAATTGTGCGCTGGCAGCTTAGAAGGATTACGAGACTCTTGTGGAGGCGATAGTGGTGGACCTCTGCAAGTGGCGATAGCTGACAACCAATGCCTTTTCAACATAATCACCGTTACCAGTATTGGAAAGAGCCCTTGCGGAAGTGCCAAGGGACCTGGCATATACACTGCCGTGAAGAGTCATGTGAAATAAATGGCGTTTTAGGAGTATGTCTACCGGCGAAAAATTGTCCAAAAACTGAGGGGGATTTGCCAAAAGGGAAACTATCACAATTTTGTATAATGTCGGAACAAGAGACTGTATGCTGTATTCAACACAGCCCCATGAGCAACAACACGAGAACATCAGAAAACCAGGATAAATCCAATAATGCATCTTCTATATCACCGCCTACTACAAAAACTATCAATAAGTCACCGGTGATCTCTACAATAGCTCCAGAAAAAACTCAAACATCACCACAAGCCATAACTACCAATTTCATAAATGACAGTGTGAAAAACGAACCAAATCCGAAAAAATAGCTCTGCAATATTGAGTAAAAATTTAACAATGACAGTCATTGCTGCGTTAGCGATTAATTGATTTATTTTATTTTATCTGCATCCAAACTTTTCTCTGGTCGTAACGGTCTCCGTTCCATCGGGTTCAGAACAGGAAGGAAGAGAGAGTGCACCCGTGGTCGCGCGCCCACCTGTGCACTATAATATAGCCTGCGCACTTGACTGCTTCCGAACAGTGGACTCTGAGAAGACTAAAGAAGTCACTAGAATCTACAATGCAGTCGCTGTGGCCGAACACGGCTAGAAGGATATATATACAACATATCAGTAGCTACCACAAATATTTATAAATATCTATAAATATTTATTATATATCTATAAATACCTATAAACATCAATAAATATCTGTATTTATATATCCACTATACGACCTATCTATATCTTTATTTATATCTATATACATATACACATACCATCGTCTAACTCCTTCTTCCTAATCACTTCCAATTCCCTACCTCTCCCATCGGTTTTCTATATATTTTTTATATTTAATATGAACTTTGTTTATTTTATAATTAATTTTTAAGTGTAATATGCTGAAATCCAAATGTGTAATAAACGATTATAGGCGTAATGTTTTTCTTTTTTTTCTACATTTATGCACACGTATGTATATTGTATGCGCTGTATTTTTCCAGAAATAAAATAAAAAATAAATAAATAAAAAGAAATTATATATGGACCTGTCCTTGAACTTGAACGTACCAGTGATGTTTGATGCTGATTTCAAGTTTTCCATCTTTCTGTTTCCAAAATATCACTTTTCTTTTTCTTGTCGCTTTCGTTAACCAGATTCTATGCGCTGTAATGGGAAATTTGACTTCAAAAATATAATCATCAGATATTCCATCTGGAGAAGCTCCCAAAAATGGAAATTTAGGGTCAATGAATAATCCACATTGCTGAATTTCCACTTTTTCTAGACATATTTTTCATTCTAGTGCAGTTGTTTCATTTTCTTTTCCATGGCAAATTGATGCTACGTTGCTCAAATCCCATTTTCAGTCATGGATTTAACTAAATTGGCGCATTTTGTGTGTTGTTAACTATTGACAATTTTGCCAAAGTTAGACGCAGTTACCATTTTTCTTCGTAATTCCAACCACTCGCTGCTTTCACCTTGAATAACCGTAAGTTTTTCAATTCGCAATCGATCATTTTTCTATTTTCCAATTCTTGAAATAACAGAGCTTTGCTTTTTTCGAATATTTCTGATGGAACATCGGGTTGGTTGCAATGTTCTCCATAATGCGAATTATTGTTTTTTTTTTCAAAAAAACTTTCTGCTTTTATTTCTTTTATAAAGAATGGATTTACTTAAATGCCTCTGTCTTCTTTATTCCACTTTTGATATCCTGCCAGAGGGACTTTTGCCTATATATTTTTTATGTAATCTTGAGAGTGGCTGTTTTGTATTAAATGATATAACTGCCGCATTACATCGCGCTTGGTAAGACTGCTTTTGGATGTAATTTGTCCTCTTACCACCAATAAATTTTGCAATGATGCCGTTAAACCTTTCGAGAACATTACTATCTACATCATGAATTAGGCTTCTTGCATGTATTGCTACCTACGTTTTAAGTTATGTAACTTATTCTTTCCCAAATAATGTCACCCATCAAACAACTCATTGCATCCAGTGTTTCATTTTCCGACAAACAATTTTAAAAACTTCTACATTTATCATGGTTTCCAAATGCATCTATCGGGGCGTTCAAAATGTCATTATACAGGCAATCAATTTTCTCATCAATTGAAAAGTTTTGACATTTATTATAAGCTACTGCTGATGTAATATTTCTTCGCATTTTTAGTTTTTTTTTTCACAGACATTACAAGTTGAATAAAAGCTTTTAAAAAGTAGATACCTACGTTTTGTTTTTTAAATTACAATTCTGCCTATCTGACGGTTTTCTATATTAGAACGGTCAGAATCGTAGCCTAATTGTATATTATATTTATACATGGTGTATAGCTCTGTCATATGGCTCTGACGCAAATGTATTGGCATTATTTACTGTCCCCTTATATATGACACATTTTGACTCGCGGGAAACAAGCTGAAGTGGCGCACTTGTTTTAAACTCGCATAAGATCACACCGGTCGTAGGTTCAAAACCTACCGATATGTATATTTTTTTTTTGTTTTTATACATAAAGAAACATTGTTATCAAATAAATGAACACTTTTTATTAAAAAAAAGTAATATTGTAAATTTAAAAAAAAATTAAATAAATATTAAATATTATTTTACTTATTATTGTTTCTATTTTTCAACATATGATTTATCATGTTTTTAAACCTCTTTCATTTAAACGGTGAAATAGCCATCTAAAACCGATATTTTTTTACTTCACATCTCCGATCCATCGAAATGTCAATTTGGTAATAATAAGTCATGAAACAGAGCGTCGCGAACGCAACCGCATATGTCGGCCTTCGAAGCCGAAATGAACCACGTTTCTAAGAGCCAATAACATTTCATTATAAAAGGTTGGCTGTTATGCCATTTGAATCAGTAATTGATCCCCACATAAGAACCATATTGACCCAATGTCGCTTGCGGCATTTTGAATGCCAGCGCGTCGTCGCGAGAAGAGCGCGCTCATCTCATTGTATGACAAAAATAATATAAACGGGCTCTGCAAAATATTATTTTTAAAATATACTGATATTTTATTTGAAAAAAATAATCGTCAGTACTACAAGTTTATTGTACATAGTTTATGTAAAAAAAAACAAACTTGAAAAAAACACACAGTAATAAGTAATATTTAACAGTGAATATGGATGAAAGTTACACTTTTTATATAATTTTTTTTAACAAGAAAAACTTATTTTTTAAAATTTATGCGAAAGCATTCCTTTTTACAACTATTGTTAAAATGCCGTAGTATTTTTTTTGAGTTTCTTGATCGTGCAGTTTAGTGTGAGGCACGTTTCAAAAAATGCTCTAAAATGAAAATTTCCTGTATAGCTCCCAGATTTAATTATTTTCCTCAATTTTCCAATACTTAAAAAAAAATCTGAAATAGCTATCTACTTAAGAAAGGTACTGTGAGTTACGATAATTTTTTTTTGTTGGCTAACATCATCAGTTATTTCAGTATGACTGTTCAAAAATTGCCAAAAAAAGTAATTTTCGAAATTTACCTACATCGTCGCCTTAACAGTGTGTCAGTGCTCGGCGCCGGCACTGACGCCAGTAACTAATTTAATGTAAATCTGCACTTACTGAAAAACTGTGAAATAAAGTAAAAATTAAGAGTCATTATTATACATGTGGTATTGTAGGATGGGGAAGTGCTGCGCTATATAGAGCCCACTGAAGACAACAGTTTGATGTCCATCAGATACGCTATTTGAGGAGGTCGTGGTGTGACTCGTGTGGTGTGAATAGCGTGACTACCGCTTGTTCTTAGGTAGACACATTTTAATAACTATCATTTTAAAAACTTTATTATACATTATGGCACTTGGTCGTAATTAAATACTTTAACTAATTAAGTACAACCCAAAAATGTCATAGAAATTATCAGTAAAAATAATCAAAGTATTTTAAAATAACAAAAATAACAATAATACTCCGAATATACTTATAAAAACATACTCATAAATATATTAAAAAGAATAAAAACTATTCTATTTATAATTATTTTTATTTCGTTTTTTTAAAGAAATATTTGTGGTTTATGTATTTGTCCATAGAGATACATATATATATATTTCCAGAATGTATTTAATCTGACCTTTTTATTGACACTAAACATATAATATGTGAGTTTATTACCATTTGGACATTCAGACCACTACTTACTTTATTTGGTCAGTTAAAGTACCCTACGACACTCGGGATGATATAGCGATTCTAACAATACAACACACTTTTAAATCTGCAAGATACTGATTTTTTAGCTGCAAGATATTGCTTCAAAGCAATATGCTCTCCGATTTATTTCAGCAAATAAAACGTGTTATTATTATTCTCAGAAAAAAACTCAGAAAAGGACATCCAAAGTTTGTTTGCGTTTTTTAAACGGCTGACCGACAAAAACGAGTGTAATGCGTTTAGGGTTCGTCTATGCATTTTTTCTGTTTCTTTATTCCACCATAACTACTAAACGCTTGAACCGATTTAGAAGTGTGTGGTATTGCTAGAATCGCTATGTCATCCCGAGTGACATAGATGTATCGAGCACATTCCGGAAATTTACATGTATCTATATGGATAAATACATAAACCACAAATATTTCATTAAAAAAACGTAATAAAAATAATAATAATTACAATAGGTCACTTTCTGTAAGGGCAGTTGTGTTTTTTTATATTACCTTGTTTAATATAATACTTTTAAATATATTTAGGTACTTGTTTATTGATAACCCTCAGTATCCCCTTTTGCGCTTTATGAAGGAAGCCATCGGTGGATCACGAATAGTTTTCACCTTACCGCCCCAGCCGATCTGTCCGTAACTTAAACATTAATATGGCTTCTTGTTTACCAATGATAGAGTTAGCGAAGTGTAATCTAATAAAATCTAATGAAATAAAAGATACGACAATGTCAGATCGCCAGCCCTGCCACACACGAGCGAAACAACAAACAGTAAACAGCGACGAAGACCCGAACGAAAAAGCGACAAGCAAGGCCGACCACATTTCGCAACGAACAAAGATGTCGGAACTAAAGCGAGCGGTTTAGGAAGCAGGATATCAATTAATTTGTATTATAATAATATTAATGACAACATTAGATATCTTAATCGAACTGGAGACACGAGATTAAGAGATCGAGAAATTCATTGCCTATGATTTATTTATAGGGACCTTACATATGAAGTTTCAATACAATACAATACAATCAACTACTCCAGTAGATAGGCATTCCGACACTTGGATGCGTCACAAAATTAAATGCTAAAAATTTAATTATTATTATTAAAAACATAACTATCGTGATAGTTGTCATGGCTGTAATATTATATTCAATATTACCTACATATAAATAATCAAAATATACTAATGTGATTTAAGAGTCAGGGAGAATAATATATTAAAATAGAAATGCAAATTCTATGTAGAATAATCAAAAAATATATATTTTATTTTCAATCCAGCAATATGCCTTCGTATTTTTTAAAAAATGAATAGATGTATAATAAATTATGAAAATTAGAATGTCAGCTATCATAATACCATTATGTTTAAAACTTTGCGCATTTCATTAATCATCAACATGGAGAATAAACTCAGAAATTTCAAACTCCCTTATACCATAAATTGCGTTTCTTACCAAATTATGTATAATTATCTTTTTAAATTGGTCCTCTCCAAGGCTTTTAATTTGCTCTGGAATCTTATTATAGAAGGACAAATTTTGGTGAATAAAACTGTATCGCACTTTGCTAAGTCGCTGTCGGTTTATGTGGAGATTGGATTTATTCCTCGTATCGTGATGATGAAAATCACTATTCACCGGAGCTTCTGTTAGGTGTCTACGAGCGTATATAATATTTTGGTAGATGTAAGAAGAAAATAGTCATTATTCCTGATTTTACAAATTTATGTTCTATAAAGAAAATTTAAGGCCATAGACTTTGTATGAAAAATATATATTTAATTATTAGACATATTGACCCCTATTATCTATGCAGATTCGTCATTTTAATAGGAGTTGCTTAATTCCTCTGCTGTAAAACTCTCGTGCACAGGAACCAATGAATGCTATGAAGGCGTTTTTCACCGACTCTTCAAAGTTGATTTTTTTACCTTGTTTTAGATAACTTTTTAAATTATCTAAATTCTGAAAAAACAATTAACTCTTTTGGAGCAAGGTCTGGCAAGTACGGTGTGTGAACAAGAGTCTCCAGTCGCAACTCCTGCTACTTTGCAACTGTTTGCAGTGAACTCTGTGGTTATACGTTGTCATGCAGAAGCAGTGGCGATTGACCAGACTCTTTTATTTAATCACGAGCTTCTCCATCCTTGTTTGCGGTTCTCAGCAGTATACATTTACGGTAACTGTATAGCCAGACTGTAAGAAGCTGTAATAGAAAACACCGGCACAGGATCTCATATTTGAAAACAATGCAAATTTTCAAATTTCCCTTGGTTGCACAAACGAAAAGATTTGATCAAAAACAAACGACGGAAAGACAAATAAACAGCTGATTCTTAAAAAGGATAATATGGCCTTGATTAAAATTTATTTCAATTTGAAATTCCAACTCAAACCCAAGTTAGTCTCAATTTTATTTTTTTTAGTAAATTTTTTTCATTTAGATTTTATAAAAATCTAATATTAAAATTCCTTGTATTCTCAAAAATCGTGGGAACATCGTTACATTTCGATATATCCGTTAGGACAGCCGACAGACCCCATATCAGTAAAAATACCGAAAAATCGGAAGGTTCGGGACCACTGGATGTGACTTGCTCGACAAGGATTTCTCAGGACCCCAGGATTGACAAGCATTGCAAAAATATAAATTTTTATCAAGCATTGTCCACAGCACGTAGTTTGCTTGTAAATCCATCAATCTTAGTCGTAGTTTTATACGGTCAAAATTGCTTGTCAAGCACGAACAATTCACGTGCTTGACAAGCAATTTTGACTGTCTAGGGAGTGCTTTACGTGCTGCCTCAGTCGTATGGATGGTGCGTTGAAATTTAACACTTCCAATAAAGCTGATCACATAAAAGACACACACAAAAAAACCAAACGGATTGCACTTCTGCGGAAAGAGCAACGACCCGATGATGTCGCTCTTGCGAAACGGATACAAATTTTTGCATTTGATTAAATATTCAAAAGCGACAAAAACATCGTCAAAATACAAGATTAAGCATTTTATCGTAGCCATTTTATCGATATTATATGCATATGTCACTTATTATAGGGTTTTTACATATAAAGGATGTCACTATAAATAGAAGCACCTAGCAGAGAGTGAATCTGTATATGATACCATTGATTATATATAGCATATTAAGACTGCGCAACGACGTACTACGATTTGGAAACCAGCATTTTTCTACGAAGCGCAACGTGTAAATGGCTATAATCGTTTCTAAAATTTATTAATATGGTCATTCAATATGGCGGCTCTTGTAGTATTACATTACGACAGTGCACTATCGATGGCGCGCTAAACACGGTATAAAATAATAATATAGGAACAAACGAATTTTTAAATTATAGCTCTTATTATTTTAATGTTATTTGCATAAAAATGCCTATTTTAATTTGGTATACAGGTTTTAATAAGTAATAATTAGGCGCTTTCAAGCTGAGATAGACTAATAGATGGCATTCTATGTCTCCGTATTATTTCTGTTTTATTCTATATAAATAAATGTTATCTACGCAAATACGGATACAAATACGTGAAATAGTGTATTTCATTTGTTTTTTAAACAATTTGTTCTCTGAATGTACTTTATATTCTCCGAAAGTACTCAATCAGACCTTCCATTTGACACTGAACCGATATATTTATCTTAATTTATTACATTTAGAAATTAAGACAATTATTGATTGCATATTTGGACAGTTTAGATACCCCATGACGAGATGACATAACGATTCTAACAATACCACATACCTCTAATGAGTTCAAGCATTTAGAAGTTATAGTGAAATAAAGAATTTTTTTGTTGGGCAGCCGTGTAAAAAAATCGATATATGGCAATAATAATTGAATGTTATTATTGTTACCGTTGGTTAAATTATTGGGTTTTTATTAACAATCAGTCCTTTATAAAAAAAAAACTATTCATTATCAATGTTATTATAGATAGCCAAATAAATTACTATTAGTTTGGCCATCAATGCAATCAGTGCTACATACATTTCGCCGGCACTGAAAGGTTGCCAAATCTTTCTATGGCGTTGCGCCATCTAATGGCATATACAATTAATTGTGATAAACAAGAAAATTAAAAATTAGGAGTGATTTGTAAATTATATGATTTTTTTATACAGAATATTATTTTACGTGAAAAAATAACTTTTCTTTTAAGCCTTCATTACCGAGAAAAGCATTTTTTATGTTCAACTTTATTCAGATTGATTCTCAATACGCTATTAAATTTTCATAACGTCATTAAAGTTTCAAAGCTGCCATTTGTATCTTATTTTTAGGGCAATTTAAAACTTATCCGTTCGCGGCAAATTGTACTAAAACGTCTTGATTTTCAGTTCAATCAATTACAACCGTAGCATAAATTTTACAACGATTATATGCATACACGAGATTAAAATCCCAGACGCTATTTAAACCAAATAAGGAAGCTTGCAATCTCGTGGTGAACTTGTACCTGTTCACAGCATGAAACATTCCATAAACTAAAGTACTGCTGTTCAAAACGTATCCATCCTTTGGTCGACAAAATGTAAAACAAATATATTAAAAAAAACACGCTTTACACAGCTATGATACGATATTCCATCATGAAATGCCAGTGCCTATCCTCCGGCTTCATCACCAGACCTTGAAACCTAATCGTGGTCAAAGTTCATTCCGAGACTTTTCTAACAAGTCCAAACACAGCTATGATACGATGTTCCATCATGAAGTTCCAGTTCATATCTTCCGACTCCATCATCAGATCAGTTCGTCAGTACCATATTATTGTATTATCATCAGAACTACATACAGCTGCCAATTTTCATGACGCTACGATCCTTGGAAGATGGTTAAATTAGTTACCTTAGATTCCATTACATAGTTGGTTACATACAGGTCGACCTTTATATTTAAGTCACAAAAAGTAGTTTTTTATATTAAAAAAATAATTTAAATCGTTAGGTCATGTTTATTGGTCATAATTATCAACAATTATGAACTCATATCAAAATAAGTAAATTTATCATCTCAAGTGTTTAAAACAAAAGACTTTTCCATTTTACTATATATAATTTCCCTTTTACTGCATAAATGGTTAAAGAGATAAGACACAAATAAGAAACTCACAAGAAGACACTCACAAATAACGGTAATATAGTCAAATTGGCATCCAGTATGGCAATTGGCATACATACATACATATGCACTAAAAATATAACCCTTCTTTTGGCAGTCAGGAAATAAATCATAGCACTCAGTACTAACCGAACCACACTCATAATTTTATCACAAGTAAAAAGTTTTACCGCCCAACGAAGTGGGCACGGGTCAGCTAGTACTATAATAAATCTAGATCGTTATATTTATATGTTTGTTTATGTATGTATATATATATATATATATGTGTGTGTATGTGTATATGTATCTATATGAGTACCTCGGTCAGTTAGACTTCTCCACCCAAGTCAGAAAATAGCCCAGATACAGGCTATATTCGGCCTAGTTGGGTATGCGCTGAGCATGGTCATGTGAGTGTGGGCCGTTGTTTACTTCGCACCAATACTTGGTATAACCATTTTAAAGTGGTTTCTCATTATGTTTGAAATAAAATAAATAAATAAAATAAAACAGGTCATTTTTTAACATTTTTGTTTATGAAACGCCTTTCTAAGGTTTTCCTTGGAATTTGATAGACTTTAGAAGCTGCATAAACTGACATTTCACCATTTTCCAAAGCGTTTATTGCAGTCTCTAGTGATACTTCAGTCAAAATTTCTCGGTTAGATAATGCTTTTCTTTGGTATTTATTTGGCATCTGAAATTTACACAAGCATGTTTGCCTTAGTCATAAAAAATATGGAAACATCCCCAGGAGCACTATGACCATCACACCCTGACTGAATATGGCCATTTCTCCTAATTTTTTAGGGTAAATGGCCACACCAGCCACGTGACAAAATTTATAAGCCCTTGTAATTATTTTTAGGTTATGTTGAAGCACGACTCAGAAAACACTTAAAAACACATTATTTTATAAAAACTTTACAACCACAACTTGTATCATAAACTCAAATAATTTTCAGACTAGGCAAAAGGAAACAGGTGAATTTTACTTACTTTTAGTAAAATATTTGAAAATATTTTTCCGCGTTGAAGTTCGTACGCACAACTCAAAGCCAACTGACTGAAACTGATACTTAGCGAGTGTTTATAGTTTTGTTTGTTGGCCATCTCTCCCTTACGGCCATCTCCCCCGAACTTACCCTAATTTATCGACATTTAAACAACTATTTACTTGATATTTGGGCAGTCAAGGTATCCTATGACACTCGTAATGACATAACGTTTCTAAAAATACATACTTCTAAATGGGTTCGAGCGTTTAAAAGTTATGGTGGAATAAAGAAACGAAAAACATACATAGATAAACCTTGAACACATAACACTCCTTTTTTGTCCGGCCAATGTGTAAAAATATGAGGTTGGATATGTTTTGAACAGGCTTGCGTAGAATAAAAAAATGGTAGACACAATATTCTGTAAATTTTCAAGGACAAACACTTGATGATACTGCATTTACACCACTTTATTTACACAGCTATGATCGTGAGTAATTTATAATCATTATTATTAATAATATAATCGATGTTGTTCAACTGATCAAACGTTGGAACTCGATCTAAATTGACTTATTGTTAAATGTCTATAGTGGCAATGAGTGGTCAAGGCTGTGACAGTCTCAGGAAAAAACCTAAAATAACAAAGAAATTAAGTCAATGTCGATTTTCGATGCTGAATTATGAGATTATGAGGAGCGGCGCAGAAATATATCTGCCAAAACACTCCGCAAAGTCAGATATAACAGATTGATCGCGTCGCGTTTCGGCGATGTTGCAACCGTTGTTGTACAGGTTGCAGGGGGAGCTAAGGGGCCCTTGCTGAGTTGGCCACGAAGACCCATTCTGTTTAGGGTTGGTCACACTCACGGGTCAATACCCAACCGACGGCCTCCACGCATGAAGTGCGAGCCTGGGTAGGACTCTGGCCCTATGGTTAGTTTCCCCTAGGAATCAATCTTCTGGCGCTCCTGGACAGTCTGCGCTCCGTGCGGCATTGCTAATCGATTGCGCACTCTGACTAACAGCCGGGGGAGTCTGGAAGCAGTACTGTTTCCTATAGAGCGGGGGCGGTTGCGGACCTTACGGCGACCGCTCTTGAAACGACCATCGGCTACCCGATCCTGGCTGAACAACCGGGCAAAGGATGCCGTGGTTCGCGATAGATTCGGTATACACCGTTTCACCTCACCGTTTCACCTCTAAGGCGTTGGCTTCTTACGGGCTTGTGGCGGAGCTTGATGGTGTCACGTCTTCTGCGCTCACCTCAGGGAGACAGAACGACTAATCGTTAAACTTCCTGAGGTGACGGGCTCGCCCGCTGTAGTTGACAACTCTAGTTGTACTCTAGTTGCGCTATCGCCGAAACGTCGGGTGCTACAAACTTCATGCAGTAGATCCGTTTTTGTCTTTTTTACAATGTCAAATAGCCACTCTATCCCAGCGGTTCCAAAACTTTTTCAGATACGGAACCCTTAAAAAAACCCTTTAGTTTGGCGGAACCCTTTGCTGGAGGATTGGGTGGCTGTAAGAATCGCTGTTATAATTCCGCAGACGATTTTAAACGACCTATTAAAGGAATTAACTTAACCAATCTGGCGCTTTTCTGTCAAAACTAACTGACTTTCTAGTCACGCTAGGATACAAAAGTCAAATCAAGTCCAATTATACTAGATTATATAATTTGAATATTCAAACATTGTGTGCGCGGCAATCTCCGTCTCGAATAGCAGAATAACTAAAACGAAAATTGGAAAATTGACGAAAAATTAAAATGAAAGAAAAAACATTTTCCCATACAAAATGTAGATCCGTGTTTCTCTCATGGTCAGTTATCCGTGGCATGTTCACGTGTCGGCAAATCATCCGCTTTATTTGTTCGCTTGCTTTATTGTTTCATTAAAAAAACAAAAAATGTCGTATATCACAAGGTGCTTCAATGAAGAGAATTAATCCGAGTGCATCCCATGCTGCACAATATGTTAATAGTTTAATTCAATCATGTCTTGCTGACACGCGATTGATATATTTAATTTTTGTAATTTTAAATTTCTTTTTGTGTTATTATGTTAATACAGTATTGAACTTAATATTTATTTTGTATTCATTGTATTACTTTCATAAAATCATAAATTAAGTTCAACTAATCTGTAACACGGCATTCATTGACTGTTAGGCGGTACGAAGTTCGTCGGGTCAGCTAGTAGTCAAATAATGCTAGGTTTACAAGGGCTTAGTAAGTAATGCTTAGTACTTCTCACTTACGCTAACCTGCTTAGTGATCGTGAGAAGTAACCCTTTACAAGTTGGTATTAGCAAAAAGGTATTGGTATTGGTATAATTTTATTGATAAATTATTTGTTAGTTTTAGGCTACTTTTCATTCATATTTTTGAGTAAATTTGTGTTTTAAAGGTTTATTATTTTTAAATAATAATATATATTTGCAATTTTGAATGAATAAAAGCCTATTGACTATAGTCGTTTGCGCTTGTTTTTGACCGTGAGCATTTTGGGCACCTAACCATTACTGAACGTACATATCATGTCTAGCATTTCATGCAGATTCGCAATACGCTTTCATTCGAAATGTTTAGGATCTCGGCCAACTGTTTGTTAGTCAACCGATTGCTGTTCATGATGATTTTCAAGTTTTTCGACGATGTCATCTCCAGTCGCCTCGACGGGCGTCCGCTGCGAGGGTCGTCATCTGAAGACTCTGCCAAAATTGAATTGTCGTGCCCGGAATTTCCCACTTATGTCCCATAAAAGACATGCATGCGGTTATTAATTTCGGTTAATGCGTTCCCCTATTTTTTCAAGAATGTAATCGTCGCACGATACTCCAATTTATTTATTTTCAGGGGGATTTGGACATTTAGACAACTATTTACTTGATATTTTAGACAGTTGAGGTTCCTATGACGTTCGGGATGACATAACTTTTATAATAATACCACATATCTAAATGGGTTCGAGCGTTTAGCAATTATAATGGAATAACGAAACGGAAAACACACATAGATGAACCCTGAGCACATTACACTTCCTTTTTAACACGTTTTTATTAGGTCGACCTGTATGTAGCTAATTATGTAATGGAATCTAAGGTAACTAATTTAACCATCTTCCAAGGATTGTAGTAGCGTCATGAAAATTGGCAGCTGTATGTAGTTCTGGTGACAATACAATAATATGGTACTGTCGAATTGATCTGATGATGGAGTCGGAAGATATGAACTGGAACTTCATGATGGAACATCGTATCATAGCTGTGTTTAGACTTGTTAGAAAAGTCTTGGAATGAACTTTGGCCACGATTAGGTTTCAAGGTCTGATGATGTGGTTTTTACGTGCATTTATAACAGCGTGTTTTTAGTGTTTTTTTTTTAAACTATTAATTTAGTTGTTGGGCAGTCGTGTATTAAAATATCGCACGAACTTATGCAATCATCTGATATATTTGTAAAATTTTAACGCTAAAATGAAGCGATAAAAATGCTCGCTGGTTCCCGGACTATAAGTATAGTATGACTGACTATCTATGCTAAAAGCTGCTCAGTCACCTCTTCAGGTCGAGACGATGACATTGACTCTCGCTTTACGGAAATGACATGACACAGTAAAGTAGGTCACACAACAACTACTAACACATGTCTGCAATATTTGCTTGCAATTCTCGCTAAGAAAAAAGTCAATGAGCTGGTGATAATAAATTATAGACGGCGATAAAAACGCAATCATTGGTGGTCGTAAATTAACTGCCTTGGAATTGGCAATGCGATTAAAACGAAGGACTTAACAATGGTGATATCATAAGCGAACCGAGTCCGACGCCCGAGTGTACAGAGCTATCTTACACGACTGTCCAAAAAAAAGGAATGTAATGTTTTCAGAGTTCATGTAAGTTGTCCGTTTCTTTATTCCACCATAGCTTCTAAACGCTAGAACCGATTTAAAAGTATATGGTATTGTTAGAATCGTTATGTCATCCCGAGTGTCATAGGGTACCGAAACAGCTCAAATATCAAGTAAATTGTTGTTCAACTGTCCAAATCTACATATGTCAATTGAATTTATATTATATCGTGTTTAGTGTCAAATGAAAGGTCTGATTGAGTACATTCCGAAAATATATATGTATCTATATAGATAAATACAAAAACTACAAATATTTCATTTAAAAACCGTAAAAAAAATAAGATTCCGAAAATATATAGATATTTATGTAGATAAATACATGAACCACAAAAATAATTTTAAAAAAGTTTTTTTGCTTGAGCACCGAGGGCAACCCCAACTGCGTGCGGAGGACGCGCGCGGCGCGAGGATATATAAAGAGTCACGAGTGGCGCGCGATCGTCACGAGATACCTGCCGCAGGGCGTAGGCCCTGCGACGCCACACTCAGAAAGCTAGGTCAACGGGTCAGGCTCATGTAAAGTCTCGCTTAAAGGCAATTGCCCAGCGGAAGACGTCACGAGCATTGGTTAAGGCCGGTCGACTGACACAGAAATGCAATCGTCTTTGAGCACTGCATGTTTATAGAGATAACACGCGCCAACGGGGCCGTAGCGGAACTTCCGTAAATTGAATTTTGTTTCAATGAATATTGCTTCAACGCAGAACTTTATTGAACTTAACGTGCTTTTCACCGCGAACTAATTATTTCTAATAATCTATACCAATAATATTGCTGAAGAGTTTGTTTGTTTAAACGCGCTAATCTCTGAAACTACCAGTAGGATTTGATATTTTTTTTTTGCATTTGATAGCCCAATTCTTGAGGAAAGTTATAGGCTATTTAACATCACGTTTCGACCCTTGGGAGCCGAGCAAAAAGAACGCTAAGCGAAAACGAAGTACTAGCTCGGGCGAGCGATGCGACGCGGTAGGTCGGGGGCTGGGGGCGACCGCCCGACGAGATCTGAGCATTACTGAGAAGAGCCGAACTGTGCATGCCTTTTCCACGTTTTCGCTTTTTTCAGAAGTATAACATAATTAAAATATAATATATAATAAAATATATTAAAATATATTTTTAGGAACTCAAATATTCTTATTATGAAATTATTCTTATATTATACTTACGTATCGCTTTTTTCTGAGTTACAATTTAGGTAAAATATATTTTTTTATAAACTTAAATATATTTATTTGGTTTACAGACAAAATGTTTTACGAAGTCATAATGTTTTATACACTCCTAAAAAATTTGGCAAATACAGGGTGTTTTTTATTAGTGGCATTCTTGTAGGGGGTAAAACAGTGCGAGCAAAAAAAGTATAAAAAGCGTTGCGCCATCTAGCGGTAAATGAAATATCGCGAATAAACAACATTCGCGACATTTAACCTACCGCTAGATGGCGCAGCGCGCTTAAACATTTATTTAAAAGTCAAATTGTCCAAATTTACAAAAAGATTTTTTTTAAAAATATTAAACGTTGCTTATTATGCACGTACTGATTCACCCACTACAAGGATGACACTAAAGAAAAACTCACGGTGTATATGACATATTAAAGGATCAGTGACGAAATGCTTCAATCTCAGTCACCTCGTAACTGACGCAATGACATCTACATAATATGATGAAAAATCTTGTTTTATCACATGCAATTTCGAGGATGATATTTCATTTTCTGCTATTCGAGAAGCCTCTTAACAGCGATTCGTTCGCAGTCTGATGCTAGGAAGATCGATTTGAGTATCTAAATTTAGCCTTTCGAGACATGTTTACCTACCACTATCCAGTGTCTATTATTGTATTTTATATCTCTGGGGACAGTAGCGACTCGACTATTGCCGGAAAAGAATAAGAAGGACGTCCGCCCGCGCGGCACGAGTCTCCCAGAAAAATCGGTGAACCCCGCAAATGACTCGTCTATTTATATATTTCAATTTGCGACGACAACACACTGTGGCGCCCACATCGGCGACAGACGGAGCGTCTGTTTTGACGAGACCAACGCGGGCGTCGCGTCGCAGGGCCACCTGCTAAACCACGTGGACACAGTTTAAGCAGGCAGTTGGGTGTATTCACAAAAGATGCGACACGAATACAGTCAATATCAAGTAAATTGTATGAAATCGGTTGGGAATGGCATTGCGATCGAGATCAATTAAAATATTTTGGGATCACTTCAAAAATCCTACGACTATTATAAACGCGAAAGTTTGTAAGTATGTATGTATGGATGTTTGTTACTCTTTCACGCAAAAACTACTGAATGGATTTTGATGAAACTTTACAATAATATAGCTTACACATCAGAATAACACATAGACTATAATTTATAAAGATGTATAGTTTTCTATCATCATTATCACAATTTTCCATCACCACTCGGGTGAAACCGCGGGGCGCAGCTAGTATGTTAATAAAAGAAGATTTTTCAAAAGCCAAAGATTTTTTGTTTTTTTTTTCAAAGATTAAAGCCTGTTTACATTGAGTCAGTTACTTACTGTCTTGCAACTCAAAACAAGTTAGCGCTGACCCGGTACCGTCATCGTGTGATTGATTTCATCAGTACAGCGTTGTCGCGTCAGCGCTTAATTTTTTCTTTATTTATTTATTTATTTAATAAGGAAAACATACAGTGCTACAAAAATAGTACAATTACAAAAAATACAAAATTTCTGGCCGATGACATGCTTTCAACAATAGTTTCCTAACTCTCCAATGTGCACAGTGCTTACCATAGGGCTTGGAAAAGGAAAAATGAAGGAATGGGTGTCGATAGATTTTATATATTAATATGCAGTAACAAAAGTAATAAGAAAAGAACTAGCATACTACATTTAAAAAAAGAACTAGAATATTAGAACATTATAGAACTAGAATACTACAGTAAAAAAAGAAACGTGCAAAATACGTGGTGACGTCTCGAGCATCGATAGCATGAGACACATTACAGAGTTCAAGCAACATATCCCAGTATTTCTATTCTATATACTACTGACAAAGTCGAGCATTCTTAGGAATCTTTATATTGTACTCACTCAGGGTGTGTAGTTTATCGTTTTCGGTATTCTGGGACGGTCTCGTTTAAATAGTTATTAAAAATACAATGCCTGGATGTTGTTGTATTAGGATATAACTCAAAAATGGCTCATAATTGAGATCAGTCGTTAGAGTAATAAATGTTCTACATAATGAGATGTTTCCATTGGTTTGTGGATTGGATTTACAACTATTGAAAAAGTTGGCTCAAAATACCCATTCTTTTGTTTTTAACTGTTTTAGATGTGTCTGTAAGTTTATTATTTCGAAGAATATTTCATCGTTGCTATGCCGTGGTCTCATATGACTATAAATACGACGAAAATATATTGACAATCTCTGGAAGTATTCCTTGGAAACCAATATCAAAGGAATATTTCCGTTGAATATCAAAAACAATGCTTGCCTTGCTTGCAACAAGGCTTGCAATAAATATATATTAAAAAATCTGTTTTTAATAAAAATAAGTCAAAGAACAACGGAAAAAAACAAATTTTCTAAACAAGGTTCCTAAATCATATATTAAATAAATTATTAAATTACCAATAAAATAAATATGTTAAAAAATTAAATGTAAAGACTACGTCACATTATTGTAATATTTCGATTACCCTGCCTGATAACTGAGCGGCTTGTGGTACACACTGGCGGTAGAAGTTGACCATCCCTAAGAATCTGCGCAGTTTCGGGTTGTTTCATCTCGGAAAAGACTTGAGTTCGTTCAGGCAGTGGTGTTATACCAGTCTCGTCGACTTTGTATCCCAGGTACCTACTAAATCGTGGTCTTGCTGAATTCGCATTCCTGCACGTTGATTCTGATACCGTCGTTTCTACACCTCTTCGACGTGCTGCCTGTGTTCTAGCTCATTCACGTCGGGGTCACCATTATAACACATGTACGGGCTCTTTCGGGTCCGTACGAGTTATTGATTTTATTGCACTTAGGATAACCCTTTGTACCCGCGGTACTATACGCGGCGGCTCGCGCTCGGGCGCGGCGCGCTGTCGGTTACAGTGAAAGATAGTGTGCTCTCTCGTTGATGATTTTAGTACGACTGGTTGAGCGAGCGAGCGACTCACACGTTCAATGTTCACGACAATAAAAAATTAATCTGACTCGGAATTTATACGCAATGGCAACATTACTGCGGCGGCAAGTTTGAATTGTTATCAGGAAGGGTAAACGAAATATTACAATAATGTAAGGTAGTATCTACAAAAACAATAATAAATGCAAATTAAAATGTCGAAAATAAAAACCAAATAGGCCTAAAGCATAACCATAAATTTAAACATGTGAAATGTCTATGTATAATAAATATGCTATGCTTAAATTTATTCTCCTTCATGTTAAATAGGTCGATATTCTGGAAATTATTATCGTAAGTTGACATTAGGTGGTATAATAATGAAATTGTGGGCATACGCGAGAGATTTCGAACGTACGGGGAGAGCAAACCACGCGTGGTGGTACGTAAAAAATACCACCACCAGTTTTATACTGACCACTCGTAAACGCCGGTTAGTAATCGGGCAGTAGTAGTTGGTCAGTCGCTGGGATTGCGTTGTAGGATGACATGGCATCGTATGGACAATTTTTAACTAGCGAAAATGACGCATTTTTCCGACTTATTTAATAAATCTAGATTTTCATTGAGTCGGTTATAGGCGCTAGCATGCGACAAAAGTGTGTCGAATCTGATGTATCAATAACCGTTTTTATAATCTGTGGTGTGGTGTTCGCAATGACTTCCATGCAGACGCCTGGCAGCTGAATCGTTGATATTGGCGAAGAGCCATCAGATGGTCCAGCAACGTTGTTGTTTCTCAACGAGTCACCAAACGCAATAGATTGATGGCGACTTGACGTTCTAAGGCCATATAAAAGATTACAGTGATGCGATATTTATCAGAGGGTTATCTGGTTTAGTCTAGATATTTGTTAGAAGCACCGGCGTAATCTCGCAGATCTAGCTAGAGTAATCTCTCAAAAAGAGATTTTGAGGGAATCTCAGCTATGAGATAGCAGATTATATGTATGAGTATTATAGGCAAAATCGGTTTACAGATACATTTAACTAGGTTGTGGAATCAGCTTCCTCCGATTATTGGAGGCGCTAGCTCACTTTCTACCTTTATTAGGCAGTCATTAAAAAAACATTTTTGTAGGCAACAAATTTAAACTACAAATTCTGATCCTTCCCCCGTCCATTCCCTTCAAGAATCTGAATAAAATAACAAAACCCTAAATAAATCCGCCATAGCAGAGATATTATAATCAATCATATGTTATATAATTTGATATTCAATGTTAATTATCGCATGCGATGTCAAGATGTAAGCTAAATTGCAGAAGTCCTTGACTGCAAACAAATTTTTGTAACAACTTTTGCCGGCACAAAATAGTGCCTCCCAAAGATATTAAGTGTTAACGGAGTATTTATAAAGCATAGTCACTGAGTCATCCGTCTGACACAACAGCCTTAACGGTACCTTACGAAACTAATAATCAAAGAGGCACAAACACATTGCAGGCACCTGTCACTCAAATCAGCCGGCACAGACGAGGTGCAAAAAGTTGTAAGTATATTTTTTTCCTTCAACGTTACAGTGTTGTAAACGAAGGTCATTGACAGTGTTGGGTTGCCTTGGGGCGAGATCTTCGCGATTAGGTAGTTAGCTACACAGGCTGAGGATCGACTTGCGTCTTATGATGGAGAAGAAAGATGTTTCCAAGTATAGGCCTGCGGATTAACTATGAAAATCTCTATAAAGAAGAGTTAGGACCAATTTTTTTCTAGGAATAATATAACTAGTAAATATATTTAAAGAAACAAAAAAACACGACTGCCGTTAGAAAAAGTGAACTACTGTATTTATAATCATTTTTATTACGGTTTTTTTATCAGATATTTGTGGTTTATGAATTTACCCATATAACTTCAAACATATTTTCGAAATGTACTCAATCAGACTAACCACGATATATTTATGTTGAAACTAACCACGACATTTGAAACTAACCACGATATATTTATGTTAATTTATTGACATTTGGAGATTTGGTCATTTAGACAACTATTTACCTTATATTTAGTTAAGGCACTTATGACACTTGGGATGATATAACGATTTTAACAATACCACATACTTCTAAATCGGTGGAAGCGTTTAGAAGTTATGCTGGAATAAAGAAACAGAAAACATACATAGATGAACCCTGAACACATTACACTCTTTTTTTATTAAGCAGTCGTGTAAAAATAATATAATTAATGTAGTGTATGTGTAATTTTATACTCTGTTGAGTGAGATATTGGTAGTCTAGAATTGTCATACAGAAACAAAAGAAAGTGTTTGTTTGATGAATAGTGTCGCCACTTTCAAATTTTATTTTATTATTCGATTATTAATATTATTATTGCAACTTTTATTTTTTTATAATTAAATAAACGAATGACGCAACTAAATAGTTTGCTAAAAAAATAATAATTCAGACAGCACGTTTTATTAAAACGTTTAAAAAAATCATTTTGAAATAATGAAAATATTTTGCCGTCCTTTCCAGGTTAGTCCCTCTTCGAGGAGGCTACCGGATGACAGCTGAATCGTCAGTTGGGCTGACCTTAGAAAACACAGGCTGGCCATTAGGCCCAAGCTTCACGACCCCGGTAGGTCCCATATGTGGACGTCTGCAGTTAATATGCATCCGAAATGAATTATACTGTATATGTAATTTTATTTATTTATTTTATTTTTTATTAGCTAAATGTATACAGCATATTCATTTTATAAAAGAAAATTTTATAAATTAACATTAATATAGCCAATAATACATTTCAAATTAGCAAATAATATAAAGCACCTATTTAAAAGATAATAATTTTATAACCTTTTTTTTTTAAGAAAAAAGGAAAAAAGGAAAAAGAAGCATTTCTAAATTTAAATGTATAAGTACAATAGGGGAATGGAAATGGAAGGGAGGGATTGTTATAACACTATATGTAATATACGTTCATAAATGGCCATACTGGCATATATATATATATATACATATAAACATACATACACACATAAATACATTGTATATAATAAAGTAATAAGTAGTGCGTATTTTATAAATATTTAAATTAATTATCGTTCCTGAGTTTTTCTTCGACTGCGTGAAGAAAAGGCTTCCTGTCCAGAGAAAAAATATCAAGGTCATTAAACCTGTTATTAAAAAAGAGCTGAGTAACCGTATCATAGTAGAGTTGCTGAAGTGGCTTGTATTGCATCTGGGCACGTGAAACAAACGAGAAACTCGGGTACTTCTGAGGGGGCACTCTCAATGAAATTCGCTCATCATTTTAAACTTCTCATTTGATACAGCCGATACAGGTGTTATACAATGGTTGTATCTGCGGTGTCAGCGTTGTCAGTAGGTATATGGTTTCTGAAGCACACAACGTCACATAATATGTACACATTTTATCGGCGATTGATTTCACCGGGCGGCGACAGCGGCGCTCAAGCATTCAACTGGGTCACAACGATAAAAGCAAGTTTCTAAACGAGAATTGAGCGTCTGCCTGTCTGTCTGTCTGTGATTTGTCACGTTTCGAATATAGACGCGCCTCCCCCGGTTCCATGGTTCATACAATCAAAAGTTTACGCATCGTGATGACACGCTATAAATAATGGAGTATAGTTCAGAAGAAGCGCGGTGGATAAGAAATGAAACAAGTAATTATGTATATCGTTAGTGACTAGCGATATTAGGTAGGTACATAGATATTTTATATTATTTATTATTGTTAATAAAATAAAATACAAACGGAGCTGCCATGGAATTCACCGACCGAAATCGGGCTCATCATATACAATTATTACAATTGTGGAAGGTGAAAGGTGGATTCCGGCCTAACGACCGGCTGTGGTAGGTTTAGGACAGCTGTCTTGCCACATGTGATAAATAAAACCTTGTAATAAGGAACAGCCATAGTACGTTCAATGTAAAAGAAATAATTTCAGTTTTATGTCTTTCAAAGTCATTGCAGTTTTATGTCATCATTTAATATCAGAATAACCAATAAAATATAAATTAAGCGCCTTTGATACCGCAGATAGCAACGCAATGATGGAATGATTACCAATCTGGCGCAATATTCAGCAGAAGTTATGAATGTCTTTTCCGTGACTAATTTATGATGAAATGTATATATAAATTGTAACAGTAAGTTTTCAAAAACGCCTATACAGGTTGAGTTTTAATTAGTGACATCCTTGAAGTGGGTGAATCAGTACGAGCAAATAAGCAACTTTTGATAATTTTTTTTTAGAAAAACCACAAAAAAAAGGTTTTTTCGAAAATTGGAAATGTTTTGAAATATAGTGTGAAAGAGTTGAGTGCGATGCGGTTCGTACAATATCGGGAATTTTGTTTATACGCAATATTTTATCTATTGCTAGATGGCGCAGCGCGCTCAACGCTTTCTAAACTTTTATTTATCAGTCAAACTTTAAAAAAAATCAAAAAAACATATATTTTTTTGTTTTTTTTTTCAATAAAAAATATCATGAAATGCTTATTTGCTCGTACTGGGTGTCAACTTCAGGGCTGTCCCTAATTAAAAACCCATCCTGTATACAGCCTGTCCACATCCCATCTGTTCACAGCCTAACTAGACCAAAACCATAGATATTTTAGGTGATTTTATTTATAAAATAAAACGCTTACTAGGGTATTTTTACCGACTTTTTTATAGTCCAACCAAAAAAACAAAATAAAAGGCCGTTATCCCACAAAAACCTTCCAAAATTTTATTTTTATACGTTTTTGAGAAAATATCGCCTTTAAGACGACTTATCGAACGCCTCTAGCGGTTCCGCCAGAAAAAAAAAATTATTTGGGGAAACGAGAAGCAATACACTTTTCGGATCAGGGTTAAAAACAGGCGTCTTTCGTGGTGTTTCCAATGCGTATTTTGATGATTGCAACAGTAAAAATATATACTTTTTTGAGACCTATTTTAGAAAGAAAATGTTATTTTCTGAAAATGATAAAAATGATTTTTTTTTAATTTTCAAAAAGTATTGTTTCTTTATGACACAAAGATGCTGATGTATGCATTATTGTATAAGTTAGGCATTTATTTATTCAGTTGAATGGAAGTTTTAAAACAACTTTTTTAAAAACCAACCCACTTCAGGTTTGTATTTTTGGTTAATGAAATACACATTTATAGCTATTAGTTTGGCGATGGATAGAATGTATACGATATAAGATACGATAGAAATAGTATATTTTCCGTCAACGGTCAAGCGGTTAAGCAGGTCGTGTCTTCGGTCACGTAAGCATCAAGTTTTTATGCCCTACTCCACAAAACTCCGTACCGCGTACAGTTTCCGACATTACATAAGGCAATTTGTAACTATCAAACTAAAAAAAATATTTAATTATCGTCGCTCTATATGTGAGATCTCGTACACGCCAATAAGCAAACTTTTCAGGCATGGAAAAAAATAAAGACGTTTCAGTTTTGATTTAGTTAACGAGATTTTTTTTAATAATAAAAATGGGATATTAAAAAAAAACTTTTAGTGTGTTGTATCGACGTTTAAAACTGCGAGGAATCATTACTAAGCATCTAAGATGTATTCAGTGGATACGTCTTAGATGCTTAGTAATGATTCAACTCAAGATCTACAAAAATCGAGACGGTTGGCTGCAATGCGATTTTTGTACTGTTGGCTGTATTATACTCTTCAGTACAAACAAAAGTGAAGTTCGATTCAAATGTACTGAGTTCCGCATCTTATTTATATGATCAGTGGTGCTTCTAAAAACTATCACAGGGTAGCACAAATGACGTTTTGCATTTGGGCTTCCATCCAACTTCCATCTTGAAGCAACTTCACAGCAATCTGTCACAACACAGCTATAGGTACCATTATACCATTAAAACAGAGTGCAAAATCAATGAGAATGGTGGATACTATCCACCATTCAAGGGCGTGAATCAATACGAGTATTTTTTTTATTTATTGTTTTTTTTTATTCGAAAATTTGAAGAACTTCTGTCACAAGTTTGACAAGCGTTTGAGCGCGATGCGTCATCTATCCGTGGTAAAATATCGCTAAAAAACAATATTAGAGATATTTTACCTACCGCTAGATAGTGCATCGTGCTCAGCGCTTTTTATACAATTTTTTTTTTAAAAATATTTTTTTTTATTTTTTATTTTTCCACAAATTTAATCAAAAGTTGCTTACCTGCTCGTACTGATTCACCCACTTCAAGGATGCCGGTTTATTAAAACTCACGCTGTATATGGTTATAATATTATTTTTTGCTCTATATATTATTACATAATGGCCCGTATTACGTTTCTCGCAGGTGCCTAACTTGGGGTCTTAAAACGCGCTAAAACGACGCTTAATTTTGAAGTGACGTCTTGGTATTCCCTTACATGGGTCCTAAATGGAGCGTGCTTATTTAGACCTCATCAGGTACTTAAATTGACACTAAGTACCGTCTGGACCCTATTTCGCATTCCGTTTCTACAAGTGTTATGGCGGATCGGTCTTGTTCGGGGTCTTAACCTAGAACGGTCTAAATCTAGCACTCTGCGTCGAGTAGTCGCCGTGTTGCTCTTATTTCTCTCGTGATTTCGAAGATTTTTGTCGGAATTTCAAAGATGTTTGTTCTGCGTTAGCTTGTAATTCGACGAAAGGACGATGACCGCCGATTATCGTAAGTAATCATTAATTAATATCGATATTTTGCCCTGAAAATCCTGTGTCAATATTTTTTGTAGATTATGCTAAATAGCCTTGTATATTTTTTAGCCTTGTGTATTGTATGATAAAAGCCTTGTAAATTTGTATATTTTAAAATAAATAAAATGGAGCGACGAGACGACGGCGCGCAGGCGAGCGAGTGACCGAGCTGTTAAAATTAAGACCCCGCTTTGTAGCGACCATAGACAAAACGGAAAATTTAAGATTTAAGACTGGTTCTTAATTTTGATGAAATGGAATATCAATAAAATAACGAAGGTGCTTAAGTTCCTATTTTTAAGCACCATATTAGTTTAAGCTTGCAAGAAATTCTAGAGTCTAGAGGTAATTCAATATAATTTACTTGTTTGAAGTTACGCCGTTTGATATATATTTTTATGTATATGTGTATGTAAGTATATGCACTTTATGTATATGTGTATGCTTATGTTAGGTATGTATTCATTGTAATGATGTATTACTATGTATTGGTGTTGGGCATAATCATAATTTTTCTCTACTAATGTGTGTGTATGGTGGAATAACTCTCTCTCTCTCTCTCTCTCTCTCTCTCTCTGTGTGTGTGTGTGTGTGTGTGTGTGTGTGTGTGTGTGTGTGTTTTATTTTTTATTTATTTATTTTTTTTTTTTTTATAGAGGTTGGGGAAAAATACTTTTACGTATCGTCAGGACCAGTTATTTGACCTGGGTATGTCGGACTGGTCGCATTCCAGGCCGTCTTTGATGAAAGCATTGCGCCTACTAATGTCTCTGGTTGAATTTTTTTTTTGAGGACAATCTCCATGTCATTGCGCAGCGAGCTAAATCGAGGACACAGGAAAAACACATGTTCTGTGTCTTCAGGAATTCCAGGACAGGACGGGCACTCTGGAGAATCATCGCGTTTGAAGCGATGAAGATATGCTCGGAAGCAGCCATGTCCTGAGAGCATCTGTGTTAGGTAGTAGTTGACTTCGCCATGATTTCGGCTCAGCCAAACATTTACCTGTGGTATAAGACGGTATGTCCACCTGCCATTTTTCGCGGCATCCCACTGCGCTTGCCATCGACGTATGCTATGCTGCCGTTCTTCAGTTCTGGGTTCATCAGAACTCGACGTAGATGACATTCGTCTCCGATAGAGGGTTTGTCGTTCTTCGGCTAGCACTTGAATTGGCAGCATTCCGGCGATAACGCACGCCGCTTCTTCAGACACTGTGCGAAAGGCACTAGTCACTCTCAGGGCACTTAGTCGGTATATTGATGCGACCTTTCTCCTTGATTCTTGGATTCCGATGGCGTCAGCCCAAACGGAAATTCCATAGGTTAGCACCGACGTGACTACAGACGACAGCAGTAACCTTCTGCTCTGTTTAGGGCCTCCAATATTTGGCATCAGACGGGATAGGCTTGCCCTCACTATCGATGCCTTGGCACTTACATGCTCCACTTGCTGTTTGAAATTAAGCCGGGCATCCAACATCACTCCCAAATACCGAATGAACGGTTGTGTTGTGATTTCGTGCTCTCCGACTCCAAGCGTGATGTTTTCTGTCTGTTTTCTGCTAGTGATTAGCACTGCTTCAGTCTTATGTTGTGCTAGTTGCAGCTTCACCATATTCATCCACTGGTTGACTCTCTCGAAGGTGATGTCAAATGCGAGTTGTATTTCATCGAGATACTTTGCCACGATCACCACGGCCACATCATCTGCGTATGCTACGAGTTTAACACTCGCTGGCAGAGTCAGCCTCAACAGGCCATCGTACATGCAATTCCACAAGAGTGGGCCTAAAACTGAACCCTGGGGTACTCCTCCAGTTATTTTGTACTCCTTTGGACCATTCTTCGTGTCGTATTTCAGGCGTCTACCTGTAAAGTAGCTTGCTACCATCCGCCGCAAGTATCCTGGTACGTTTTTTCTCTCGAGGTCCCGCATGATACAGTCCCAATTGGCAGAGTTGAATGCATTCTTGATGTCCAGTGTGGCTACCAAGCAGTATTTCTTTGTCCCACCCTTCCATCTGGTGCCTGCGATCGCTTCCTTGGCTGTGGAGACTACAAGATTGATAGCATCCAGCGTTGATCGCCCTTTCCGGAAGCCATATTGGTTGTCGGCCAGAAGCGGCTCCACTGCTGCTTCGATTCTCTGGTGGATTATTCTTTCCAGTATCTTGCCCGCTGTATCCAACATGCAAAGCGGACGATATGATGATGGTTCGTCTGGTGGCTTTTTATGTATGTATGTATGTATGTATGTATGTATGTATGTATGTATGTATGTATGTATGTATGTATGTAGTGTGTGTGTGTGTGTGTGTGTGTGTGTGTGTGTGTGTGTGTGTGTGTGTGTATGTATGTATGTATGTATGTATGTACGTACGTACGTACGTACGTACGTACGTACGTACGTACGTACATACATACATACATACATACATACATACATACATACATACATACATACATACATACATACATACATACATACATACATACATACATACATACATACATACATACATACATACATACATACATACATACATACATATATATATATATATATATATATATATATATATATATATATATATATATATATATATATATATATATATATATATATATATATATATATATATATATATATATGCGACATTCAAGGTCATGATACTAGATTCGATGAAGTACTGCTTGCAAGATGTTAAAGATATTGTGAACAGATTTCTAATTGCTCGTTTTTGTAAGCGAAATATCCTTATAACATTTGCCGCCATTCCCCAGAACATGAGGACATAACTTAATAAGGAATGGACTGTCTTGACTGGGAATGAACTTAATAGGGAATGGAGTGTGACTGTCTCTCAACAAAAAGTAACGAAAGTGGCGAAATGGTCCAAAATGTGTTGTGAATTTAGGGACCTACTTACTACCAGCCCTGACCTATCAGGGTCTTCGAGGAACGCTCTCAAGGCGCGCTTAGCAGCGGTTGTAGAAAAAACCTACCCATCAAGCAGGTGCTACACCGTCGCTAGTTATCGTCGTCACAACATCGCGAGCCGCCAGACGCGACGCACGAGTCGTT